>JAMKCH010002654.1:0-37329 GCA_023653785.1 Ophioderma brevispina | reverse complement strand
CCCCTCCTCCATTGGCTACACCAATGGTAGTGTAGTCTGTGTAACAGACCTTGTTACTGTATTACTCTATGGGAAGATAAACTACCGGATACTATCAACTAAAGGGACCAACCACTCGGTTCTGCGAACCTCTCTGAGTGCCCCCCCACCCTACGGACTTTATAAAACCGAGTCTTTGACAAAGACTAATGGTAGTGCGGCGTAAAAAAAATGGGTAATTTTAGCGACTTTTTCATTTGAGCCACAAAAGGGGGCCCAACTTTTAGGAGTCATGAAATATTTAGCCTGGAACCGGCATGTTGTGCATTTAGATTATTTAAAGATCCTTCAGCAGCTTTTACCCTTGCCATTAGGCCCTACAAAATGAATAATACACGGTAGAAGTCGCTATTCCCACCACGCGGCGTGCCGTCTAAGTTCAGGTTATTTGAGTGACTTTTTCATACATACCGGGGGGGTCTTCATTTTTGCCTGTTTCATGGTCACAAGCATGCAGTTTGTGCTTTTAAATCATTTAAAGACCCTTCAGCAGCATTAACTTTGCTGCTGAAGGGACTGTAACTTAACATTAACTTAAGTCCCTATAAAATGGAAAACAATATATTTTCACTCTACGATGGGCCATTTTGACCCCCCCCCCTCCCATGCAAACGATAGGAGTAACATTAAAATGCTCATTATATCCCTGTTAAAATCCAAATGGTCAATAGCTCTGTGCAATACAAACGTCATAACTGATTGAGTTGTGGAGCAAATACACTGATAACAGCACTTACAAAATGCACGGTTTTCACCTAATATTACCCAATTTTGCTCAAAGTCACAAGATTTTGACGGGCTGCCACTTGAGAACGGAAAGGAATATGAATTTTCTTTTTGTGACCTACACTTAGCTACCCCAAAAGTTATCCCTGAGGAGAGTAAGAGCAAAATCCAAGGTGTATGGTGAACTCCTTTCCTATTTTGGCATGAAGACCTTATGAATTCATTCATAATTGTATAGTGCGCAATATGATGAAATCAGTTTTTGACAATTATCTTAAAAACCTTTGACTTTTAGATATAAAATATATTACTGACCCCCATAATGTGGCCATTCCGCACATTTTGAGTGGTCTCTCAACCTCCTAGGTCCAACGGTTCTGTAGATACAGTCAATAGTACTTCGCTCAAAAGGGGCATGAGCACCCAAAAAGGGCGTGGCCATTTCAGCATTTTCAGCGTCAGTGGGAATTATGCTACCAAATATGCTACCAAATATTGTTCCTGGACCCTCAATTAGTGGATTCCTGAAGAGTTTAGCTCTGGACATATAATGCATACAAAACCACCATGAGCTACTAGAGTAAGTATGATCCCACCGTACTAGTCACAATGAGGAAGTATGTACCCACCTTGTCAGGAAAAGTCGTTGCCATGAGAACAGCTACTTCAGCACCCCATGAGCTCGCGCACAATCCTATCCCTCCAGGCTGAACATACGACTGACCATTCAGCCAATCTGTAGCCTCCTGATGGAAACCAAATCATATCATAGTAGATTCCATAATTCTGTGTTCGCCGTATACATTTTAACACTTTTTACATAGTAATGGTTCTCCACAATATAGTGTTGAAGAGTCTGAATAGATACAGTCGTTCAGGCAGCTATTATTTTGTTGCATACGTTGTTGAATAACATAGCCCCTTACTCAAATGCGAGAGTGATTTTTTAAACTGTACTCTAAAATGGCGTATTATTTCGTCCCCAACGGGGACCTCTTTGTCGTTACGATAGGTGGAAAGGAAACCAGACTTGTAGTTTAACTGAAGCAGAAGTGAAGATAAAGCTGCCCTTTAACTTATTTACTCTAGAACGACCCATGTACGCTGCGCTGTTCCTCAGCTATCATTTTAATACTGATTAAACTAATTCTTTTGAAGCAGCAATGAATTTTGTGAATACCTAGAATGGTCCTGGAAGACATTTCACCTGTTATCTCTGGAATACACATTACTATTTAGGAACTACTCAAGACTTTGGTAAAGATCAATCCATTTTGTGGAAGAAAGAAATATTGTCCGTGGTTTTACACTATGTCTTCAAATGACCCTTGGCTACATTAGACCATACTTATAAGCTGCAGATAACCTTTGACTGGTAAACTTCAGCAGCACTCTCCTTATAGACCATTCAAAAAACAGTTTCATAATAAAGTATAGAACGTAAAATTACTAGAAAAGCCATGAAAACTTAATCAAACTACTTCAAGTTCAGTGTGGGTTTGTATATATGGGGTTAAGTTAAATCGTGTATCTACAGTATGCAAGGCGTAAACTGGCAAAACCTCTGGAAGCCAATAGGTGCCCTAAATACTGTCAATCCACCTCTATACCAAACATGTCTATAACACCTGGGAAAGCCCGAGCCTCTGAAAGCGGTATATCTATCGTATGGAAATGTGTAATAGAACTTATATATATAAAAAATAAATAACAAGATAAAGTTGTCAATAAAATAGGACGGAAAAATGCATTGAAGTGATTTTTCCACGAAGAATCAAATTTTTGGCAGATGTATTTTTCAACAATGAAAATAGCGACTATCTTCAGATCGCTAGTAAGTGCTTTTTGCCTTTTTTCTCGATGTCTAGTTTTCAGCCATAGTATATTTGATTTACTGATAACCTCATTTTGGTAAACTCCTATTGTAAAAGACATTGTAAGTGGTTTGATGGACTAGAGTAAATTTTAACTACTTTACGACGTTATGAATATAAAGCATAGAAGCGGTCACGAAGTCGACAACACTCATTAGACTTAGTGGCAATTACAAAAGTAATTTTATAGTTATTTTTATTATTATTATTTTTCGTAACGTTGTTATAACTACTTTTTACCTTTAGGTTTGAAAACACGTCCTCGCAATCTCCCCGCATTAACTTCGACAAACTCAACATCTGGACCCATATACATTCTATGCACTTGTGTCTTCGCCAATGGGATATCATTTTGCAAGGCACACGTATCCAAATGACCTTTGTGTACTGAGAGGGTAACTTCCATCGGTGTAGTCACATCTTTGATGATAAATCGCAATCCTGGTTTTTGACCTGGCAATGGTTTCATACACCAAAATAAACCCATGGGCTCGACACCTGACAAATTGAAAGCAAAAATATAAATGTTGCGAAAGCAGAGAAAGTGCTAACCTGAGACTAAGTGGAGTAAATCCGGTTTTTGGCATTATGGGTTGTTTTAAAAGTCAATGCTGCATCCATTTATCCGGGAGTTTCCATAACCGGACCCATCTGACACACTTTTTTCTGACACACTTATGATTCGGAACCCTTCACGGAATAAAGCAAATGTTTCTTCCGTTATGGTTTCCGAATCATAAGTGTGTCGAAAAAAGTGTGTCAGATGGGTCAGCTTACGGAACAGAAAAAAAAAGTGTGTCAGATGGCGGTCAGCTTACGGAATCCCCACTATCCCCCTTCTTACTAGGGTTATGTGAAGGGTTCAAAAGAGTCAACAATGAAAAATTGGTCCTAGCCGGTGTCCTTCCGGCATTGATTGAGCGTCCTGCCACCCATCAAGACATTGTGTTCTCCAATGAGTGTTATACGCATCTTTTATTTCAGCACTTACACAAATGGCCTCGTCTGCAGGTTAACGGTTTATTCGGTACTATGACATGGTAGCTAGGACACTTCTTCATGGGGGACACTCAGTGTCTTTACACTGAAGTATGCAAGTTACTTAGTTTAAAAGAATTAAGAATGTTGTTAATAATGGTCTAGAGTGTGTTACAACTGCCAGTCAAAGGTCAATGAGCACAGAATCTATTCCATCTACAATGTATTCCGAACTTATGCATAATTGCTAGCTGTATTCACCATTTTCAATATGTGTTTTAATTGGAGCAGGAAGTGTATAAATCAATAAAACGCTCACTATCCACGATCGATATTACTAATTCTATCAGTGAAACGTTGTGTCACGTGATTTCTATGGCGATACCACATGCCGTGAGGCTTAATCTTCACAGTTATATGTTTGCCTTAATTACAAAACTCAAATGATATTATCTGAAAAAAGAAAATGGACAGATACTTCTTGAGTTCATTTCTCAAGATAGTGCCGTTAATTGACTTTGGAGTCCACACTCCTTATAACTAAATCACGTAGGTTAAACTGTTACTAATTATCCAATCCGGTGGTTTAATAAAAGAGTCTAAGCCAAATTTAATGCCTCTCTCACCTGTATATGTCCCTGTTGCAAACGGGCCCTTGATAAATGACGGGTCCTCAACAACAGACGGGTCTTTGTAAACGGACACGGTCCCGCTCCTATCTGCGACAAAAAAGCATATCCTCAAACAGATGTGGTTTAGGTAAAACGGACCGCACTGTAACCTTTGACTCTGGGTCAAGTCCTCCCCCACATAGCTTTAATTTTGACCTTCTCGTCTAAGAGTTTTCGCCTGTGTTGCATTATGTGACTATGTTTCGTGTCAGTAACTTAACCTTGACCTCGCTGATTACAAGAAAAAAAGTAAAAGTAATGCTGAAAAAATAACAAACAAGTATTTCAAAAACTGTGTACGGGTCGCCAGGCATATTTACAAGAAATAAGGACAACATTAAATAAGCATTTAAAGGAGAGATGGTTTTCTAGTTTTAAGTTGCACTTTATTAACAGAAACATGTATAAAAAGAAATCTCATTAACTGAATTAAAGTAGATTTTGATTACATGAGCATAAGATGCTTAGAACCAAGTCCACCTTGTTTACAAATTGATCTCCGTTGACCTTGACTTGGTGTGTTACCATTTGACCCTCACAGGTTATAAGCTTTAATTTAAAATATGGTTACAATTTCCTTCATTTCAATAAAGAAAATAGAAAAAAACGCCCAATTGGGCTCAAAATGTGTTAAAACTGAATCCCCAATTTATAATCTTTAATTGAACATAGGTTACGCCTTCCTATCATGTAAATAACGAAAATAGAAACAACTCCCAATTTTTTTTTTTTTGCGCCAATGTTTAAACTTAATCCCCAATGATAAGCTTTATTTAACTAGTTACACCTTCCTGTCATTTCAAATAAAGAAAATAGAAAAAACGCCCAATGGGCGCAAATGTGTTAAAACTGAATCCCCAGTTATGAGCTTTTAATTAACATAGGTTACACCTTCCTATCATTTTCAATAAAGAAAATAGAAAAAACGCCCAATTGGGCGCAAAATGTGTTAAAACTGAATCTCGCAAGTTATAAGCTAATTTACATAGGTTATCCTTCCTATCATTCAAATAAAGAAAATAGAAAAAACCGCCCAATGGGGCGCAAAATTGTGTTAAAACTGACTCCCCAAGTTAGCAGCTTTAAGTTAACATAGGTTACCCTTCCTGTCATTTCAAATAAAGAAAATAGAAAAAACGCCTCAATTGGGCCAAAATGTGGTTTAACTTTAATCCCCCAGTTATAAGCTTTAAATTTTACATAGGTTTTACACCTTCCTGTCCATTTCAAATAAAGAAATAGGAAAAAACGCCCAATTGGTCGGCAAATGTGGTTAAAACTGAATCCCCAAGTTTATAACTTTATTTAACATAGGTTACACCTTCCTATCATTTCAAATAAGAAAATTAGAAAAAAAACGCCCACTTGGGCCCCCCCCGGCCCAAAATGTGTTAAAACTGAATCCTCAATGTTTAAGCGTGAAATTTAATGTAGGTTACACCTTCCTGTCTTTTCAAATAAAGATGTTACCTTAAACTCCGTCCTTAAAAAATTCAACACAATACCTGGTAAAAGCTTCAATCATTGCACGGAAGTATGACTCTACGTGGCCTGATCATTTTCTTTACTTATAGCCTCTCCTATTTTGTTACTCACCCTTTATCTATCCCTGCAACGTTTTAAACCAAACTCCCATCAAAAAGCAAGTCTCACAGAGACTAAAATCAAAGAATGCGTTTTTTAAAGCCTTTCAAACATGTCAATGATTTATTCCTTTGTCCTGAATTGCATCGACATTACACACCCAACACTAAAACTCCAAAATTAATAGTATACGTAGATGCATTTTTTCATAAGAAACATTTAATGAATTGACCTTCAGCTATAGAAATAGAACTCCTCTCGCAATTTTGCATAGCAGTGTGTTTTCTATGTCGGGCGCCTAAGGCGGACCCGACAAAAAAATAATATTATATTAAAAAATGTCCCAAGCACTTTGTTCAGCAGTTAATGTTTTAAATGAATACGCTATTCGCTCAGGATGGAAATGTCTACAATTTTCCCTACATTATAGTCCATCATTGGACCTCATGATGATTGGACCCACTTGGTGATTAATTTTCCCTCTGTCACCTTTAAGGGTACAGTCCTCCTGACTATGATAAGGTAGGTTTCCGCCCCGAAAAAGCTTCACGTTAGCGTGTCCTTTCCATTTCAAAATGGCCGCCCATTGTGTTTATGGAAATCGCCCTTAAATTTATTACAGATAGAAATTTTCATTCACGACTAAACGAAATCAACTTCTTACCTCCCTGAAGTAGGCTTACAATCTAGGCGTCCACGATGGCCGCAAGGAGGAATATTGTGAGAAGTGAACTTAAATTGGCAAAGTTTTGTGTATAAAAGAACCCTGTGATATTTTTTTTTGTACCCAACACCCAAGATTATTTATGTGCATTATATTTTGTACACAGGCTGTTTTCAAAGAAGGGCGATGATTATATTCGGCTCTATAAACGTAATCAGGAAGAAAGGCATCCGGCTACCCATCTTTCGACGTTATTAAACAACACTTTCGAACAATGACCCTATGCATTTTCCAAATTAAAATATTAAAGTGTAGAAGTGAAAAAGGTGTCCTATATGTAGAAGAAAAAAAATAAAATATGGTGGGATCCAACTTTCGTTGTTTCTAACTTGTCCCGCCGACTCCTTCTCTCTCTACTGCCAAATCATCTTTCTTCCCAGCGTTAACTAGTGTTGAGTGGTCTGCAATTGTCCAGAAGTAGGAGGGAAAATGTGGGAAAATGTCTCAACAGTTTTTCCGGGTTCTTATAAGTCGAAAATATGGGTTGGGGGCTTTTTTTCTCTTAATATAGGTCCCCTGTAGCGGGTATAACCACCGCCACCTTGAGTTAATTGCATGTGCAACAAAATACAAACGTCGTAAGTATCTTTTTGGTGCTCTCGAAAATACCACTCATATTCTTCATGTTCTTATAACCAACATTTGTCATAATTTAAGTTCATTTTAACAAAACATGCTCCTTTTGGCTGGCCATCTTGATTCTTAAATGTTTAAGCCGCCTTCTGGAAGGTAAACTTCATTTCGTTTTGTACGAAATAAAGTCCAAATCTCTAATGAATTACAATGGCCAGCTTTTCATCAAACATGGAGGCCATTTGAAATAGGAGTACCAGGGAAATGTGCAACTTCTGGAGCGGAAACATACCTAATTCTAGTCAGGGCACCCCTTTGAAGGTATATATGGAAAAATTATCACCACTTGGGTGCAACAAACTCTAATTTAAAGGCCCGTACAGAAATTAGCTCATAGACCCTATTTTAAGCGCTGTTGCATTACCAAATTTTTAAGTACAGTGTAACAAAGTTTTGTCTGCACTTAATTAGCGTAATAAGCTTGAGATATACACTTAAAATATCTTAAATATAATGTTATTTTAATACTTATCCATACAATTAAATATCAGTTTCGCTTGAGTGTCACTTCGATGGGTACCCAAAGTAACGAAATGAACGCAGAAAAATGAAACTAAATATATGCACGAACGAATCCAACAAACCCGTTTGAAGAAACTGCAAACTTTTATGACTTGCTTCCCCGTTTGTTTGTTTTTGTTCCAATTCCCCTTTTGTTCTATGACCACTTCAACTAATGTCAATAATTAGGACAACTATAGGTGAATGGCTAACCTTTCAGAGCAATTATTCTGCAAATTAATGTGTGTCAAAAATTTCTCTTTAAGGTTGATTATTTTCCTTGGTAATTTGTTGAAATGAAACTTGACCTTCAGATCATGCAATCACGTGGAGATGGCGATGACCGGATATGCACCTGGTTCACGTGGTGAAAACCTTCAAACATTTTCTGCAATTGACTCTTTTTGTATTCATGCTTGGGTTGTTCGGGAGGACAACTAGGTCTCACCTGCGAAGATGGGATACGTGTACCTTCCTATCTTCTCTGTCTCACGAGTTTGTTAAAGGTGGGTCTTGAAGTTGAACGAAAACGAACAAAGAAAAAAAGTAGGTAAGGGGGGGGGGGCTGGGGTATGGGGTCTGAATATGTAAAAAAATTTTAAACAGGAAAAAAGAAAATGAGATATTGTATGGCTAAATTGTGTGATTGTAATCGTACAAAATGCTTTTTATTTGATCGAAATCGGACATTCGGTCCCGAGATATAGCTGATCAAGTGAAGGAGTGTACGCAAAATTTGCCAAAAAGCTCATCTCCTATACTTAAGCATGTAAAAATTCAAGGGTTGTATGTAAGATATTTTAAAAGATGACTGATTTGATGAACATTAAAAACATTTATTTTGGCTAAGTTGAAGTAAATAAATAATAATCATTATCCTTCCATAATTTAAAGGAATTTAAATGTCACCCGGTAAGATGATTTAATGTATTTTATTGTTTCCTCACCCGGCGATATTTAGAAAATTATTAAAAATTAATAACAGGACAATTGATGCACTATTTCCATGATTCTTTCATTAATAATTATTTATTTTTTTTATTTTTTTTAATGAAATTAAAAAAATAATTCCATATTTCAATCAAAGCGCCCTCAATTTTGTCTAATGTTCGAGGCCCTATAACTCGCTTTCGTTTAAAAATACGCGCCCAAAACATCCAAACGAGTAACGAAAGTAATCTAGAGAACGCTATATCCTATGAACATGAAATTTGCCCACATATAAGCCAATTACAGGCCGAGTGAACATGGAAGGCGATTTTCACAATTGTGTTCCAAATTCAAATTACGCATGAAATTCATGCGATGCGCTCGATTGCCGGTTGGACCATGAAACGGTTTATCAAAAACCGGCTTCATGGTTCACTGAGTATTATACCGCCTGTACATGCCAACCCAAGTTTCGTCCCCGTAGCCCGATGTTGCGTATTAGTTCCGCTTCGTTCTAGTTTGTTTAGCCAATCAGAGGCGTTACGTGGTTACCATGGCAACCAGCGCACAAATTGTCATTGATTTAAAACTTATGGTGACATGGCTACCCATATGATATAAACATGTATACACCCACTATTTAGCGAAAAGTAAAGAAAATGCACTTCAAAGTTCACTGCTCAGATCCACATACCCCCCCCCCCCCCCCCCCACCCCCCCCCCCCCCTTAACAGCAGGTTATTCCAGTCAGTCCCTAGCTATGCAGAAATCGGTTCTCTGTGTTTGCAATCTATGCATGACTGGTCACTGTGTGCTTACCAAGCATAGCCGGTATTTTAATATTCATACATTTTGAACAACATTGTTAAAATCAAAGTACGAACAAAACTAGTTCCTTCTTAACCACAAATTCATCTTCAGATTATTGAACTTATTACATTCGTAGATTATTTGTTGGTAACTTTAACAGCCTCAGACCCTATTTAGAAGTTTTAATAAACAACGTTTACAACACGTTGTAAATATTATCTTTAATTGTTTATAGATTTAATGGTGCCAAACCTTGCTTACAACACATTATATATTACTATAGAGACCGGCGTACATAAATAAGCCACCATCCTTCATCTTCAAAACAATTCATTTTATTTGCTGATATGTTTATTAAAACAAGGAGGCCATGGTATGCAACCTAGTCTCGTGAAATAAAATCGAATTGGCTAAATAAACTGGCTGTGCTTGATGATTATTATAGATATATATATATAATATATATGATATATTCATATATTAATAGAGATATCACTATTATATATAAATATTATATATATAATACTATATATATATATTATATTAATATATTATATATATATATATATATATATATAATATATATTGATATATATATATATTATAGCCCAAGTATAGAACACGTTGCTCACCATGGAGTCGCCATGACCATGACAACTACACCTATGAATTGAAAGATTGAATGACACGGGTGAGTTCTTTTAATTTTTTAAAATAATTACAACCACACAAAAAGAAATAATGTTAATGGTTGCCCATGATATCAACGAATGAGCATTACCACCAGCAAGTATGATGTTCATAAAATTGAACGATGAAGTTAAAACCTAACAATCAAAAAAAATTGAAGCTGAATGGTAATGCTGTGGGCTTTACAGCTTTACATAAGTGCCTCAGGGGCGAGTCCATAGTACCCAAGATTTGTTTTTCGGCTGATTTCTCACTCGTGAAAAAAGATTTTCGACTCTAATTTTGTAATTGTGTAAACTTATCGATGCGCTTCTTTCCATAAAAAAATTACTAATGAGATAATTTAGCTTGGGTCCCTAGGAACCCCCCCCCTTAGGCCACCAAGGGGAGTGTGATTTTTAAAAATAAAAAATAGCAAAAACACAGTCGCCAGAAATTAGTTTCTTGCTTGTGTATGTTCATATGCATGAAACAAAATTAATTAATTACATAATCAGAAAAAATAATTAACACTTTTATGTCTGAAAAGAGCGTTCCATCATCGAGCGACTGTGCACCATTGTTATACAAACCTATGGCAAATACGACTGGCCACACAAAAAAATCAAGAATGTGCAAAACTGTACTGTTTGTGTTAAATAGATGTAAATTGGTCCTTCTCGAGCAGATATAAAAATCAAATAATTGGCAAGTGTATGCTAGGGAAGCAGGGCCGCGGAACAGGAAAACTATAATGTTACTTTTTGAAGCGATTTGACGCATTTCGAAAACAATGATTTCCCCCTAATTCCAGACGAAAACCGTGACCTCATTCTATTGCACCTTTGGCCTTGTCTTATGGTGTTGTGGTCTTCAAAGGTGTTGGTATGAGTTTCATTTGAAAATTCATCGGGAAAGTGGTTTCCTTACAGGGGGTTCATGGAACCCCACCCCCCCCCTTAGTCCAACGTGAGTGTGAAAAACACCTTAGGCACTTAAGATGTTAAGGATACAGAGATTTCTTCATAGTTTTGCATATTTCTGATTATCAGAGTAATAGAAACTTAAAGGTAATGTCGTGAATCTATTTATGACACTGACTGACACAAATGATGTCAACTGGTAGGTATTCTGTTTCTTTATGGCTCTCTGTTTATTGCAAGAATGTCCCCACCGATTTGGAGTAGTAGGTTTATCATCTATTTCCTGGGGCCTTATAACGTAAATAACGTATTTGTATGTGAACGTAGATCTACGACATTACTCAGATATAACATTAGCACAACTATCCGCCAAAGTAAAAACAAATGCCTATCGCAATCGCTCAAATACCAACGAAAAAATCATTCATACATTATATTTCTCACCTATCAAGTAGCGACTTGTGGCAACTTTTCTCGTAAAAGAAATCATAGTTTGGCTGCATATGCTCCAATCAGTTGTATATGAGTGTGTATGGCGTTCAGATACCATTCACAACTTCGCATTTGCAGAGATTGTGCAACTAACTTTTGTCAGCTGGTCAATAACCTCATGTGGGAAAAACCAGCCCAGTGACGACATATCTATACAGGTATCCTATGATGCAGAGTTCCACAGACATTTGTCAATTGTGTTCTCAACTGTCATTTTGTTCCAGCAATGGACCAGTTAACGACAATGTTTGTAAGGGACTGGTATCTTAAAGTTAGTTGGCCGAACTATTTTACATTAGACAATAAGCCTTTTTGCTGTTACAGATCATGGTGCATATGAGCAATAATCATGAGAAATTAACACGATATACGATTAGTTTCTCAATGTAGTGAACTTTGCACTAATTATCCTAAAATGATTGGTAATCATGCATTGATTACCATCTTGATTATTCCGTGACAAATGCACATTGGAACATTGTAGTGGAGCGGTTTGGACTGCGAAAATTGTCGACAACCCCTCCCCTCGGTACACAAAACGCAACCACTTCTATTCGAAAGATAGTAATAAATAATTTTAAAAAAAGAGAGTTGTGGTCACAAAAACTTTGGTTTTGGCGGCGAGGGTGTTTTTGGGGTCACAACAAATCACTTTTGAGCTAAAAAACTACGAATACAAGATTTTTAATTGTCTTAGCAAAACAAATTTTTAATCATCATGCAATACTATCAATCTCTGGACATATATAGATTTCTCTTGTTTACTAACAATATAAAAGGGTCTAGAATTTTAGCCCCAAAGACACCTTTGTTCCTTAAAAAAAAAGGCTCCTTTTTTAACATGTCACCACAACGAGTATTACTGAACCCTTTATGCATTGTTATAAAACCTCTATATCAATTAACAAAAAAGGATAACATAAAAAAAAGATTGTAATATTTGACCTGAAAAAATTTTTAACATAGTAATTTCGCTGAACGTGCCAGCCAAAATATTCCATTTGTCGCATAGAAATCATCCATGCCACCAAATATTTCAACCACAACCATATTTTTTTTTTTTTAAGTTTTTTAATTTTTACTTTTTTTTGGGTGTGTTTTGTTGTACGGTGGGGAGGGGTAACTCGAAAACTAGAGCACTTTTCAAGGCTCGGCCGCTCCGCTATTGCTAATGATATACCTTTTATTACCGATGACAAGAATCATCATTGGGATTTCCCAAAGAGTCACAGTTCACTACACGGCCGTCTATGAATAAAGCTGTACTGTTTATCTCCAAAAATAGAGGAGGAATGCGATTTCTGAGCATGCGCAGTTGTAATGGTGAAAAGGTTTATTGTACATGTTGTACAGTACGGGCCATAAACATTTGCAGGGATCGATTTGCAGGCAACCAAAGAAATGATGTAGGGTATTAAATCATCTATAACCTCGTCGGTAGGGTAACTTTCTTTCCTTTTTGGTTTACGTGCAAATTAGGACACAACAATGGAGGAGGGGGATCCCCGGGTCTTTTACATTTCACACATACAAACCTATTCTATAGACGCTGTACAAGGTTTTCACGCGTGCGTAAATCGACTCTACTGCTTGTCATCGACTCTTGCTAGTTACCGACGGCACTTCGCGCCTGCGTAGTACATTCCTATTTATGCAAATAACCAGAAGGCTTGTGGCTTTTTATAGCGCTCAATCCAGCCACGGCTGACCGACCATGCAAAGTTTAAATGAACCGCGGTTTAATTGCAGTATAGATGAGGTGAAATGTGACGTCAACGCCGGGCAACGAACAAAGCAATGCCCGGCAGTATGCGTGAGCACCTGCAGGGCTTGTGCTTTTAAAATTCGCGCTCAATCAGGCGTGATAAGGCTATTGAATGCTGTAACTGTATGGACATATTCTTCGCGCCTCTAACATGTCAGTGGACCAGGTGCTAACTTGTGTTTGTAAACATTGATGTCACCTCATCTATACACACAACCTAAAGGCCTTCAATGTATGCATGGCATGCATACCATGCTTTACCACGCCGCAAATGACCCTGCCGAGTTAAAAACACAGTTCTGCGCATATAATTAGGACGGCAATCAATTAATACTCCTATAGCATTTCCCAAATTAAACTTGGTTCCACTGCCGAAAAATAGCCATGCATATTCGCAATGGCAACGTAGTAAACGTAAATGTCACCCTGTATAGATGGCACAGTGTGTTCAGAATGGACCAAAGTGACACGTACCGACACAAATAGTACGTCTCACTTGTCAAATTATATCGCGCATAATATACGATTATCAATTTCAAGGATTGACTCATGGCGCAACGTTACTAATACAAAACAACAACACCACTCACCAACGGAAAGTATGACTTGAATTCTCGTTTTCCAGTTACGATAGCTGCATCCGGGATTTGCCTATTATCATGGCGAATATATTTTTGAACACTGGTCTGAGAAGTCTCTCGAACGTATGAACACAGTGCCGGATTTCCTAAATTCCCAAGCTGTACACCCCAAATTATGACTTCACCATGCAGTAAGTAGCGGTGCTCTGCAGTTGTATCGGAAACCAGTTGCGAAGGAGTTTGTTCGCGTCTCCTCCTACCTATTATACTAGAGAAAATCGATCCGTTGCATAACAGGACGCGACCCGTGAGCGTATTCGTTTGTAAACTTTAATAGGACACATTTTGGAAGTATTATGAGCCATAAGAAAAAATAAGTATACTGGGTAAGCCAACCTTAATTTCCATAATTCCTAAAAGGTTTGCTAATTTATAACAGCTATGTAAACATGGGTTAAGTAAACTTTAAATTTTAAGTTGGGTTCAGAGGCTTTTGTGTTACATGCACTATTTGGATATTATAAGAGTTCTTGTATGCAATGCCCAAACCCTGTCCAAGTATGTGTTGTTTTACGGTATATAGACCAAGAAATTTATGCAAAATGCCATGTAAATACCATTTTTTCATGGTACGAATTCCACGACAGATACTAACAGAGTGAAGAACATTCCGGGCCGTATTCTCAAACGATGTTTAAACTAAACGGTGGTTAGGCCTACACTAACTGCGGTTTTAGTAGACGCCACCAGTGTAAAAAAACCCGCAGGCAAAATATTTTAACAAGTCGTTTAGCAAAAACGATATTTGAACGACATAAATATCATCCACCGACACTGTGACGTATCTTAGCTGTAATAATATACGCAGCGCCAGTGAACAATTTATATGGCAGATAACAGGGGCGGATCCAGATTGAACAAACGTCAAAAAATTAATGGGGGCCTGATGGTAAACTGCCAAAATGGGCTGATTTTGCAAGCATTTGCAGAATTACGGAGGCGCGCGCCCCCTCAGCCACCTAGATCGCGCCTGGATTATGCCTCCTGTAGCTGTAATTGCTATGCAGGAAGCCCACGGGTAATTTCAAGAATGTCGCCGTTATGCAAGGAGCTGTAGAATTTGTTCAGTGATGGAGACAAAAACCCCAGGCCTATTTAAAAACTGTTGTATGACGCTGCGCCCGCACTTGCTATAATTCAATACTATAAACAGTATAACACGAGCATAAAAATAGAAGCAAGGAAAAAATGGACGAGAAGAAATCAACTGAGGACCGTAAGACAAAGAAATGATAAAAGAAAAATTAAAGGAGAACAAAATGGTCTAACCACATATAGCTGAAAATATTCAGGGCATTTGATTTTGAAATGAAAGCTGAAGTTTAACCACGCCTTAAACACCTCCGGGACCAACTCTAAGTTTAACAACGTTTAACTGTTTAACGATGTTCGGCTAAGATTTAAACAGCGTTAAAGTTAACGATGCTTTGAGAATTGCGTTTATTTTAGCGGGCGTTTAGATTGCGATTTAACCAGTAATTAGCGTAAACATCGTTTGAGGACACGGGCCTACAGGTTTGAACTATTATAATCAAGGGTTTTCAATATAAAATATGCCCTTTAACAAATCGATAAATTAATTCAATAGAATGGTCAAAATTAAACTCATGATCATGTTCATTGACAACTAGTTTTGTTATTGTTCCATCCCATGTTTTCTCTATTCCAATTTCTCATCTTCAAAAGTCTTTTATTCGCCTTCCTACCACACTCCTTGGGTTTCTTAGTATATCTTCCAAAATATTATGCATTGCCAGATAGCACAGAACAGTTCAACGTGATCTGCTCAAGGCGGGCCTGCAATTCTTTAGGTGAAGCTTTTATAGTGAAGAACCCTTTTTCTTCACCTTTTACCTGAAGCATAATTGTCCTATTTGAGCATGAGCCACATTATTAGCATAACATCGCGGCTCGAAAGCCGAATAGACTATTTGCGCAATCCCCGGAATGCATCTCATTCGGTGCCCATTTCCATCGTGGAAACTGGTACCAGAGGTCATGTTTACAAAGAATTGTTGTTCGTTCGCGTCGCCGATCAGTGCCTAAAATTACAATACAAACCTTTTCACGTGAAGTTAATCTTACAGACATGTAGAAGAAAATCTAAGGAACCAAAAAACAATCCGAGGCAATGGTGTTAAATTCACGACAAAACGTGATATTTCGATCAGTACTGTGCCCTACGTGTCACATGATGAAACAGGACGATTTACAAAAAAACTGTAGTTGCAAGTAACAGATAGCGAAGTTTTCTGTTATTTTCGTTACGCTTCCAACCGTATGTTTTAGCCGACTTGAGGATGGTAACGTTTCCCGTATGGAAATGGGCACCGAATGAGATTGCATTTCGGGGATCGCGCAAATAGTCTATTGCGTTATACAAAAGAAAGAAAAAAAGAAAAAAAAAAGCACAATAGTGACATTAATAAAATGCCATATTATATAAACATATTAAGTAGACAGTTGTGAAAAAGCACCATGGCAATGAATGCAGAAAAGAAAGGGACGCAAAAACCCAAGGAATTATGAGGAAAGCAAATTGATGTAGTATGGAATGGGGCTCTTAGCAAATCTGTCAGTGCGAGCACGTAATTGGGTGATGTGGGTGCTATTTCTCAATTGTCTGCCATGGATCTCCACTATACGTGGAGGAATGAAGCAGGTCCCTTGGTTGGTACGCACAGATTGAGGAAGAGAACGGGCAAATGCAAGGAGTGCGCCTCCCTCCGAGTAGACAAGAGATCTAGGTTACAAATATCAAGAACCACATTAATATGCGATATATTGCCAAACAAGAAGTATTTTACATGCCCTTTTCTGAACATTCTCCAATGCATGAGATTGTTTGACAGTAAGTAAGGAATGCCAGATGACATCGACATATTCCAGTAGTGGTCTAACATAACCAGAGTACACAATAAGTAACTCAGATGTATTTAAACCAAAACGTTGAGAGTACGAAGCATGAAAAGACGCTTGTTTGCATTCTTGCACATATTTTAAACTGCTTGTAAACCAAACGGCCAAGAAATTAGGAAGATGAAACAAATGCCAAAGATGAGTTCCCCAATTTCAGGTCAAGATGAGGTGGTTGATTTCTCATGAGCACACTTGGTTGCTTGACATTTGGTGGGATTTAGTTTGAGCTGGATGGCCTCAAACCATTCCAGGAAGTCATCAAGATCGGATGTAATTACTTTCCTCGGTGGTGCATGATCTGTGCCTTTAGTGCTTTCTTTCTGCTTTTGCTATGATGCCTCAGGGGTGCAAATTCGAGAGTTTACGAGAATAACTCTCACTTTAAATGACAACATTTAATACATGATCAATGGGAGAAATTGATTCTCTTATTTGGATACTACGAGATCAATGGGAGAATAGATTCTGTGATTCTCGTCGAATTTGCATCCCTGTGCCTTGTTTTATGATGAATTGGTCTACATCATCCCAATATACTTCATTTCTACTATACCTTCTACCTCCTCCCGACTTCGTTGTTCCTTCTCGCTTTGTTTTCTAACTCCCCCCTCTAGTCTTTTCTCATCCTTTCCATGAACGTCCTTTCTTTTAGATTTCCTTCTGTACCCCCATTAAATTTCCGTTGCACGCTAATATTTGTTTTTGCCAGCAAACTTAACTTGACTTTGTTCACGTCAAACATTTTTCTTCGATATATGATTTTAATGGCAGGTGCCTTATGTTGAGCTGCTTTCATTTTTGAAACTTCTCTACATGTTATTGCAAACACCTTGCTTCCTCTCTCAGCTTCTCCGAGGGGTCCCACAACAGCCCACCTGGATGTTGGTCAGTCAGCTACCTGTCCATGACTTCTACAACAATGCCTGCTAGGAGCTTTTTCATAACTCCAATGCATCATTCTCTTTCTTCTGCGGCTTCTTCAAGGAAGGTATCTTTATGGACTTCCTCTCTAAATACGTGACTCAGTACGGTTCGAACAGCTGGGATTGTATCTTGCACCCAGGAATGGATTTGCTGACGCGCCTAATTGTACATCATGTTCATATCGAGAACATTTAAATCTCGGCCCACCACTTCCATTCAGGGTCCAGTCAGGTAGCGGTGAATAAGGCAAAGGCATCACAAGGAAGTTTGGCGATGTTCACCTTCTAGCACAGCCAGAACAGCAAGGTCAGCTGGATTTCTGGAAGTACTTACTTCGGACAGGAAATGGATGTTGTGAGGAGCATGTCTATGCATAACTTTCGTTCACAAACAGTACATTAAATATGGGTTCCATACTTTTCACTTCCGTTCCTATTTGATGTCACTCCACTGCTCTTCAGATAATTAGATAAATCTGCTCCGATATTAATAGCCTGATCATGAAATAACTTATCGATTGCTCTGAGCAATGCTTGAGTTGCACTTTCATTTCTGTGACGAAATTGTGGCTGTTGATATATTTCGGTGCAGTTTAAGTAGATTCTGCCTCTACAAGGATTTGGTTCACCACTCTCAATGTTGAAAGAGTCCACAGGATTGCACACTGGAATTTTATTGAGTTGTCCTCCTTTGTGCTCTTTAAGAATGCATCATTCGTCTTGCACCTGTCTCTCATTGTATTTGAAAAACTGTTCATAATAGAAGCATCCTCATCCTTCAGCCCTTCAATAGTCCTGGCATAATCAGCTGACTTGGTTGATGAATAATTTCTAAGAGCTATAATATAAGCAACGTTTGTTCCTCCGTTGCAACTTCAGCAGACGTTACATGATGGCCACGTCTGTCAGTAGTTCCATCATACTTGATAACTTCTCTTTCCTTTGAGTACCTTCGCTTACTCTTTTCATTGTCAGTGCCTTCATTTCACTTGAAAGTTGTGCTTGAGTAGATCTCGGTGGCATTTTACCTTGGAAATCAGTTTCAGTTTCTGATTCTTTTGTAAACTGGATATTGCTTCAGAGTACTTATGCTCAGCTACCCCAAGATTTATTAAATACATGGAGGCTTCTTTAAGTTTGGTGTTCAACCGTTTCCCAACTAACTTGGGGGCACCCGTTTGCCATCTTGGAAGTTCTTATTTTGTGCTTCTCGTAGTTGTTCTTGCAGCTCCTCTACTATATTTTCGAAGAATTTGTTTTCTTGCTTCCACTTCCTTCAATTCTTTGTCGTTTTAAGTGCATCCACAGTAATGTTGTGTACGTGTGCACTGACTTCAGGTTTATTTGTTTGCTCTTGTCTGTTGCTTTATTTTGTACTCCGACCTGATCTTAGTAACTTTAGCTTTCCAAAGTGACAAAGAGGCCTGCCTTCTTTTCATTGCTTGCACAACATGACTTGGTTTAGAAATCATACACATTTTGCGGTACAAACTACGGATCTTGCTACGAACAGCACCATTTTTTTATCATTATTTCACTATTACCCTCTTCCAGTTGATGCTCCTCTGCTTTGAGTCACATTTTTTGCTTTGATTCAACTATCTCAATATCTAAATATGCCGTTTCCTTTGCCATTTTTGCTACTGATGACGATGGCTCCTGTAGATGGAACTATTGATAGGTGACCTTAGTGATGAACTACGTCGCAAGTTCTCTATACAGTAAACAGTCTGCACAGCACTTACAAGAACGCTGAATTTAATGTTTGCATGTAGCAAAAACTGTCAAATTGCCAATTAATACAAAATGTTTCAATGGTTCATCTGAGTAAATGCCAGCCTTGTCACAGTAGGGTCCAATATGCTCCACTTCTTCATCCATGGTGACCTTGCAAATGTTATTTCTAAAAGGTACAACTACGGTTGTAATTATATAACCTTAAAAGTTCCAGGAAATGAGATGATAAACCTACTACAAATCTTTATGGGACATTCCATTCCAATAAACAGGGCCAGAAAAAAGAATACACTACCAGTGATATCATTAGTGAAACTATTGATTTTCAGTCAGTGTCATGAATAGATTCACACCAGTCACCTGGAATTTTCTATTACTCTCTGAAAAATCAATGGCACCCCAAATGATGTCATCACCCAAACCAAATATTGAATGTATTCTGTCCCTCGTTGTAGACTTGACACATCAATTTTGCATTTCCTGGGACCTTTAACAACACCACTATGAACTACACTCTTGGTTAAGTTTACCACAACAGCAGTTTAATGTAGATAAATGCAAGAAAAGCAGGAGATAAGACGATTTACTTTTCTCTTTAAAATTGAAGCCCTCTAGGTTTACACTGAATCCCTCTAGGATTAGATTCATTTAGCACTCCTGACTCGTACAATTTGACAAATCTTGATTCTTATCTCTTTGATTGTAGTGCACGCTATATGTCTCCTGCCCTGATGCTTTAGGTGGACCTTTTGGGCAGTGACTTTGGTTAAAAAAAAAAAAAAGATTCATTATTGACTTCTCCCTTTCCCTTTGCGATACCCCGGAGATACCTGTTCAAGCTAGCTCTGATGTTGACCATCGATCCCGTTTTGTACAATTCACATCCTCCCCTCGAACCTCCACGTAGACTTTACTTAAAATTTCAGACAACCTCGGCTTCTTCGAAGTCAGTAGGCAAGTCCTTCAGTTTTAAGTACACATTAATAGAGCTGGTATCGGTTTGTGTTTTCTTTGTCGACATGTTGGTAAATCATTAAACCCGATGGCTACAATTGTCGACAATCAATCTTTTGAATGCCAATTCTCAATTTTGTTTTTATTATACTTTATAGTACTCAAAGGTTTAGATTGAGCACTTGTATGGAAAACAAATTACTTTACTTTGACTCTTTCAACTCCACACTTTACTAGCCCGGCCCACTGGGAGGTTGGTTGAATTTCTACGCAAAAGTGGGCCAACTTCTGGAGGTCATTGGGCTATTTATTAGTGATATATTTAACAAAACTATTTTCACAGATTTATTAGCATTCCTTATTGAAACAGGTTACTGGGGTGAAAGTAGAAAGTATGGTTTAAATTCAAGATTCATAATTCAATAGGCAGTTGGAATTACAATTATTTTGATTGCTGGAATAGGCTGGTTACAAAAGTGATAAGACTCCTCCATGAATATTTGTTGTCGACAAATTTTCATGGTTGTCGCCATGCCAGGAGAAGTGCATTGTCACCAACCTTGTCGACAACAGCCTTGTCGATACCAGCCCTACACATTAAATAGTTTCACACATTTCCCGGTAGCTCTGTGTATTAGCTCTATATTAGTTTTCAAGAATTCATCCTCATTTACACTGGCAAAACGGGGCTTTCCATGTTTTGTTGCAAATTGAGATTTTGGCACGAAGATATGGTCCTGAACCATATATTTTCAACTCGTCTCATAGCGGTGCTATTCATGATTATATGTGTGCTTTATTCCATTGTATTAATTAAGTATTACTATGCAGACCTCTCACTGTGACAATCTCCATTTGGAGCTTCCATGGTTAGGAATATTGCCAGAGCTTCGACAGCAAAGGGACGTAACAACGGCCCCATAATGCCGTGAGCATCCAGCAGCCAGTTCTGCTAAGTCCGATGACGTATGGAGAAACCATGTCATATGTTTTATATCTCTCAATGTACCTAAACTAATTAATTTAATCTTTATTTAATTCCATTCTATCTTTGTTTATAGGAAAAGCCCATTGATTATTTATAAACTCAAATTTTCAAATTGTCAGTTGATTGAATAAATACAGATGGAAATGAGTGACTAATATTGCAGATATAAACCTTACAAAAATGTTCAATTTGGAAATTGTGATGTTGTCTAAAGTCTACTGTTTGTAAAGGTTGACTGAATAGGCTGGGCCCCTACATAGGTATCGAAAAACTTCAGCAATCTTGGCCAGTGGTCTTCTTGAGCTCTTTGATGGTCTTTGAGTGAGCCTCCAAATTCAGCTATGACATCTGGAAAATAGATAAAAAGCTACTGCTGAAACAGGACAATTCATGGATCCCTTGACAACTAATTTACATAATGAGCATAACTTATATTAATTACTTCACAATGTTTGACCTCCAATTCAGTTAAAAATTCAAAGTAAATGTAATTCAGAATATTTACACCAAACTGGCTGAAGAATGAAGATACTTCTACAAGTATATGATAAAAGAATAACCAAATTTGGTGTAATTTTTTTTAAATGAGTGAAAATGAAGAGCTACGACATTTGTGCTCTAGCATACATACATATACATGTATACATATATACATATACATGTATATACAGATACATATCACACACACACACACACCCACACATATATTCCAAACCACTTACGAAGTGCGGCGGCATAAGCTGTGATTGTGACAGGTGCGTAAGGTGGTTCTATTAGGTGTCCAGTCTTCGGGTATCTCACTATCTCGTAGTTGGTACGTCCAAGTGCTTTCAGTCTTCTCTCAGCTTCATCTATATACCCTGGGGCATTCCAATTTTTGTCATCTAAACCCACAAAGAACAGAAGTCTTTGGGCCTTCTCCAGCTGAATAGGAAAGATAATTTTGTGAACATTTATTACATATTGTGATATAATTTCTCTTCAATATCTAAGTTGGGAGCTTGTGGATTCGATTTGGAAAATAGACATTACACTAAATTTTCACCTTGCTGAACAAGTTATATTATATGAGATGATCCTGGTGTGGTTGGTACTCCATGTGTATTCTATGCATATGACATGGTTACCCTGAGATGAGTACACATCAGGAATGAGACAACTACAGTGTAATTAATACTCAGCTAGACCCGACCAGGGCCTCTGGGGTGTTCATAGTTAAAGTCTTTAGAATGAGTACGGACATACTTATTTTTGCTGATTACCAAAAATCAAAACTAGCAAGTTGGCGGATGCTGTTTCGCACCTACTGATAGTGTGGGTTGTTGTGTATTCCTGTAGGATTTTCATGCTAAAATTGATTTTATTGCTTTTTGGGTTTCAGTAGGGCCTAAACTGTCAGAAAATGATGGGGTGCAAATTTTCGGACTGACGCCCCCTCCTGCAAGGGGGAAAATGTTAGTACAGGGAAAAATTTAAAATCAAGTCAAATTGTGTTTTAATGTATACTAATGCGTTCCTCTCCTCATAAGGATTAAAATAAATATATATTTGCCTAGGTTCCAACCTTAAGTTAAAGCGGTATAGCCCCATGATGGTTCAAGGTCACCCTGGGGGTAAATGCTTCGATTTTGTTGAAAGTAGTGTCAAATGATTCCTTGTGTCATACTGAAACAGAAAATGCATTTTAACTGTTTTGGTGATGTCACCATTGCGACATCCAGGGAAAATTCTGGTGACCCCATAGACCATGTAGACCCTTGCTACATTTTGCTATGTAATTAGCCAACCAAATGTCACACACTGTAAAATAATACATTTTTGGATCCTGTGAGACAATACAAACAACTTATCACCAGTTTCAACAAAATCTGAGCATTGGGTAAATTTTACCCCCAGGACGACCTTGAACCATTACTTGGCTATAGCGCTTTAACTAAAGGTCGGAACCTAGGCTAATATATATTTTTTTTAATCCGTATAAGGAGACGAACATGTTAGTGTACATTAAAACACAATTTGACTCGATTTTAAATTTTCCCTGTAGTAACGTTTTCTCCCTTGAGGAAGGGGGAAACAGTCCGAAAATTTGCACCCCATCATTTTCTGACTGTCTGGTCCCTATTGAATGAAAAACATCAAGAAAATCAACTTTAGCACCAAAATCCTACGAGAACTGTTTCATTGACATACCAACCCACACTATGAGGCCAAAGTTTCATATTAATAAAATATTAGAACTGTGCACCTCTAATGTGTTAAAAATAATTACACTTGCCATACCAACTACGAACATACATAGCCCACGCTATATTGGAAGCCATATTGAAAATCGGCAAAAAACAGATTTTTAAATATTTTTTCCATCTGAATTTTGGGATGTTTTCAATTTTTGTTTTATTTTTCTTATTTGGAATCATAAGTACTTTTTCTGAATATGCAGTTAGCAAATAGGACCCACACTGCAAAATGCACTTATCAAAAAATGCCCCGGCCCCTGGGTACCCGGGGATGGCCGGGACTTGTACTACCTGATAGCCAGGGACTTGATCCTTTTTTTGCCCGGCTATACCGGGCGTATGCCGGGACTTATTCATGGAGTTCACGCATGTCAAAAAAAGCCGGGATTTTGGGGCGGGACAAACGGAGCGCAAGTTCCTACAAAAACATATAAACGTAGTATGACAAACCTACAATACACGAGTTTGGAATTTAAAAAGCAGCATAATCAAATAATCGGATAGCAGGGGTCGGGACTTGGCCGGGGTTTGACTTAAAAATGTTGCTCCGCAGGGCCGGGACTTGGCCAGGGAGTTTAACATTTCAAAACACACCTTGTGTGCAAGTCCCGGCCATTCCCTGGTACCCAGGGCCGGGGCATTTTTTGATAGGTGCATAAAGTGTTTGTTTGAGAATATCTTGGCCCTGAACCTAGAACATACAGTTGCTACAAGTCCCATATACCAAACGAACATAATAAGAAAGAAACCTGATCACTTTACTTGTAGAGCTGCATGCTTCTTTAGCTAAAAATTTGAAAGATAAACACAGCTGTTTGAAAGTCTCATTTATTATGACAAAACCAGAATAAATCAAAAAATATCAATGGCGACACACTTTTGACAACTGATTTTGATTATTTATATCACTGCATGACTTCATCCTGTGTCAATTTTACGAAATTTCATTGCGGGCAAATATGATTTTTCTTAAAAATCTAGTTTACCACGTCTCTCTATGGGAAATGGACATATAGAGGGCGCTATAACACATAAATCCTGACAAAGGCAAGATTCCCGCAATGGATGTCTCTTATTTTTGCAGAGGTAATAGCTCTTGCATGTCCCTATACTTAGATCAGTTGTCAAAAATTGTGTCGCCACTGCCTAAAATTGCTCCAAAAATAAAAGAGATGATTTGCATGGGGTCAAACAGCTGTGTAAACCTTTTATTGAAACTGGCCCTCCACCCTGCAGCTTGCAATTCTTTTTAGTTTGTTCCATGCCTACCTCAATAACAGACTCAGCAGGAGCTGTTTCCAGTGGGTCTAGAAGTTCAAACGTATTGTAAATATGTGGATTTGATGCATCAACAAGTTCCAATCTCGTCATGTCGAACCTATATAAAGATATTCATACTTGGAGAGATGATACAAGAAAGAAAAAACAAACTGAATTCTAATTACAGAATAATTTGTTTTAAAAATCACAATAGTGTGTGCTCTTCCAAAAGTTAAACCTTTTGTACATGTAGTGGAAGCTTTGCTGTTCTGCTTTGTACTATAAATGCCTGGTAAGGGCGTGTCTTGATTTAGTGTTAAATAATAATGGGAATATTGATAATTGTAAACTCACATGATTATGCATTGTATCCTAGACAGAAAACAGTGTCTGATGGCCTTTATACAACATATAAAATGGTTCCATGTAGCTGCTAAAGTGGGAGAGGATTGCACCCCAAGAGTGGTTTTTACTGACCTAAAATGGTGGTACAGATTGCGACAGTGAAGACCCCAGTCGCAACTCTTCTAAAAAGGTTAAAGGTGATGGACCTGCATACACAGAAACTTAGGAGTGCCCATCTCACGAAGTGATGGGCCCAGGACTCACTCAGCCATGTTGCTACCTTCAGCTAGTCTGTTACATCCCAACATTTAAAATGTCAGTTATTACCACCTGGAAGAGAGGACCATTGAGGGGGGGGTAGAGAGGAGTAATTGAGGTGAAGGCACCTTACTCTAGGACACAACACATTGACCACCAGCAGGGCTCTAAACTCCCAAACTTTGGCCTCATGTTGGGTTTGCAGGCGCTTGATCCATACATGGCCTCTATATTCACTGTTGCACTTCTACATGCACCTCTTCTTTTTTTTGTTTTTTTTTACCGTTCTGTAGACCTCCTGTTCAAGTATGCTCATTTTCTGAAGACCATAATTTGCACAAAAAAAACTCACCAAATTTTGCTCCATGCCTTACAATTTAGGGAATTTGCAGTTGGTTCTTCAGCTCCAAAAACCTATAATTTGGCCCAAACCTTCAGACGTTTCCAAGTCAATTAAAATGGTTCCAAAAAAATTCCAAATTCCCCTCTTGCATCAAAATTTTGTTGAAATGGGGTCAACAGAATTGTAGAAGGGCACATGTAGAAACCACCAGGTTCAGTGCTTCATGCGCAACAACTCTACTGATGAAACCAAAGTGAGTCACGACCCCTACCCAATTGCAACCTAAAAACAAAAAAAGCCTATAATAAAATGTGACAGAATAGTCTGACATAGAATTCTCATAGGAAAATTATAAGCCATGCACAAACAAGCTACGACATGATTTGAAAAAACGATTTGGTACTCTAGTTTGGTGTAAAACATGAGTAGAAAATAATCTTTCCCTAGAAGATCCAAATTGAAAGATGAGCTTAAAACACTCTAGCGAATGCCATCGTCAGAGAACTATAACACAGTCAGGAGTGTTGCACCTTATATACACCAGTAAAGTAAACAAGAGGGAGAGGAACATAAGAGATGATCAAGGAGTTTGATACCCCAGTGAATTTTAAGTTTCGGCAGTTCATGCATCCTTTTTGCCGCCAGTTTTCCGCTGCAGGAGGGGAAAACGGCCACCGGTGGTCGGTAGGGGGTAGTAAAAAGGCACTAATTCCTAGGTATATTGCCGGTGGGACTTCAGGAGAAAACTTGTATTGCCTTCATTGCACTTCAGACATCCTATACCGGACTACCCAGTGACGTGTTAGGGTAAGTTGCCCCACTGATGACCATTTTAAAGTAAGCTGCTAAATTACTAGGGACCATGCTACTTTTATCAAGTGGGAAGAGTCATCTAAATCACAATGGGTGCAGACAAAACCAGATGCCTCTTGCCTTATAGAACAAAGCCATTCACATCTGTGGATCTTGTGCAGTGTCTCTATTTGGCATTTAAGCAGTGGCGACACAATTTTGGAAATTGAAAAGTGAGGGACATGCAAGAGCTATTACCTCGCAAAAATCAGGGGGGAAAAAGGCCTTGCAAAGTCATAATTTCAGTTCATAGCCCCATTATATGCCCATTCCAAGAAGACATTGGAAACTAAAAGAAAAGGAAAACCACATCTGCCCACACAAGAAATTTCAAAATTGATACAGGAATTAGTGAAGAACATGTTTTTTTAAATCGTTGTCAAAACTGGTTGCCGTTGATATTTTTTAAATTTATTTTGGTTTTTGCATACTAAATAAGACTTTCAAAACAGCTGTGATTTATATGAATGCTGCATACAATATAAATGCATTTAATAGTGTTGAAAAAGGTAGGAATTTCAAGATATGTAGTATATGTTAAACAGCAGGGAGAGCATTCATCTATATTACAGCAAGGGTCAACATATTTCAAAAAATTTAAACCTTCTGACCCAAACAGGTCAAAGGGTCAAAAGAGAACAAGTTTGATCCTCATCACTAACGCGTAAGTACTCTAGCATCCCCTGGTTTTTGTGCAGTTGGACCTAGGGTGGACATTACACAACCATTACCCATTGAGCCACCTAAGTCTCCTTGGCGTATAAGACCTGGATATAAAGAGAAATCAATCAAACTATACGGAATAATGCATAAACCATTGTAAACTGAGAATGCTAGGGAGAGTATCATGCTATTACCAAACATATTGATGTTATTGCCTAAGGTCCATTTGCAAACTGACTGGGAGAGATTCCATAACCTCAGCATCACTAACTACTTGCAGCAATTAAATACAAATATCCTGGATAATGTACCCAAGTATGCAAATTATGCATTAACTGCTCCAAAGTGCCATGATTACACTATAAATCATTTCCAAAATTACTTCATTTCTAAGTCTGTACAGACAATACATCATCATCATAAATAGCAGATTTTGGCGATAAGTATTCACTTCTACAATATTATACATGCAGGGCCGCCGAGAGGAAAAATTGCGGGCCCCGGGGGGAAACCTTGGAGTTACGGGCCCACGTTTACCAACTTCGTTTTCCCAGAACACCATGGGGGGGGGGGGGATTTGGAAGTTACAGTGGCTGACAGTGGCCCTGCGAAAGCGGCCATGACTCGGCCCGGGCCCGGGTATGTGGGACAGCTGTAAAATATAGTGGGGGAATTCGGGGGGATGGCAATTATGGGAAGTCTTATTTGAATTAGTCAATTGTGTTTATGGAGACGACCCCGGGGGGGTGTGGGGGGGGTGTCCTTGCCAATGTTTCCCGCTTCCAAAAACATTTATCACGAAAATTTGATTAGAAAAAATAGAACTTTTGTAAGTATTCATTTTTTAATGATAGAGGTATGATAAACGGTTTTTAAAAGGTAAAATATAGCTGATGGTTTTAGTTTTGTTTCAAATAATAATATATAACATGTTCATGGGAGTTCATATATGAAGCGGCCCGGGGTGGGTGCAGGCACGAAGCGCAGAACCCTTGCAATGTTCGCTTTCAAAAACACATTTTCTCATGTATATTTGATATTTTGTAAGTAATCCACTTTATAATATCATGACCAACCGTTTTATAAAACAAAATCTTAATTTTTGTGTAATTTCTCAAACCGAGAGAGGCCCTGCACTAAATTTATTAACCGCGCGTAGCACGAAAAAAATTGAAATTTTGTGGGTTAATTACAGAGTATTTTCTCAACCTAAGTAGGTATCATTGTCGCAAAAGAGGAGGAAATGGGCTCCCTGTATCCACCAATGCTCTCTTTCTCTCTCGCTCTCTCTCTCCCCCTCTCTCTCCACCCCTCTCTCTCACTTTCTCTCCCTCTTTGACTTTTGTCACAACTGCAAGGGCTGAACTTTTATTTTTTATGGGCCCCTAGGACCCCGGGCCCCCTAGGACCCCGGGCCCCCTAGGACCCCGGGGTCAATTACCCCCTTTGACCCCCCCCCTCTTGGCGGTACTGAGTTAAAGGCAAGCGTGTTCCAGAAATGTTAAACCCTGATTTTTTGATGAATTTGATTGCATTGGGGTAAAGAATCTCATTGATAGTGCCATTAAGGATACCAAACAGGAGAATAAATAGAAACAATGCTTACCCCAGATGTGGAAGTATCTTTCCCTTGTATTTCATTGGTACCCAAGTACGAGCACAACTACCAGAGATGCTACAACAGGCACTTATCTGAACGAACAAACACACAGACAAAATGTGTAAGATCGAGCCTTGCAATTTACCTTAAGGTAAATTAAGGAAGCCTTTTATATCAGGGCCTACCAACCATCCCTCAATAAGGATGTGGGGACTACAAACTGTCCAGAGTCTTAGATCCAGTTCTTACGTCATTTGTCAAGTAGATCGCCATCACTGAACCAGATCATTCAACCAGAACGTTGTAGAACTCACAACTGAAAATTCCAGGTATGATTTTGTTTTGGTGCTGAGATCTAAAGTTTTAACTTTATAATATTAGAAATCACCAACACAGATGAACTTTCAACACAGATGAACACATTTTGTTTTATTTTTTCTCAAGTACTTGATGAGTTATAAGTTTGGTGTTTGTTTATTTTTATTATGGGCACAGAAATATCCAACATCCATACAATTTTTAATTTGTCTGTGTGTCATTCAAAATATTTAGAACCTTCCAGTGGCGTAGCCAGGTGGGGGCAGAGTGCCCGTCTTAATTTTTTTATTGAGGGGAAATCGGGAAATAAAACATGGATATCCATGTTCAATCAGTCCTTTTTCAGATTCTTTTCCCTCGCGACCAGAAATGTTTGTTTGCGATCGGGACATTTGTTGAACCTACTAGAAAATTGCCCCCTTGGAACCATCGGGCTGGCTACGTGCCTGATACTTTCCCATATTTTGGTTCACTGTTTCTAGAACACTGAAGTACTCATTACAGAAGTTTTCCTAGAAGGATATTACTACAACTCTCTTGCTGATGAATAAGATGTCATATGACAGGTAATCACATTTAGAAAATTCTCACATTAGATGTTGCAGATTGAGTGTTTCTACTTTAAATAATAATCAAAATAATTTTTCACTTGATAGAAAAAAAGGTCAAGCAGCAATATATTTAACATTTTACAGTGACCTAAAACAAGGCCTACACAACCTTTAACCTCACATCCCTGAACACCCCATATAGCCCACCTCTCCAGGATCCCTCTGATAAACAACTTTGGTAAATACCACACAATTTCTATGTACATTGTAAATAGCAACATTTTAAGCATTTAAAAATACATCGCGGGCCCCGGACCGCAATTGTCGTCTGCCGAGGCCAAAGGTCACACGAGGTCACCAAGGTCACATGAGGTCACCAACATGTCACACCACCCCGCCCCTTCCAACAAGTTACATCATCATAACCCTTATGGAACTCAAACGGCATGCAATATATTAAGGGTTAACATTTTGACCACAGCCACACAGACATATGACCACAGAAATCCTTATGTGCCTTATGCAATTCTTGCAGATGACACAAAAATGACCTCAAATGACCCTAGTTGACCTTTGACCATTTATTCCTGACCACTCCATATGACTTGTTGCTGAACATTTTATGAGTCGACTTGCCCATGCATGCAGTTCTTACTCTAGTCCGACATCTTGGAGATCCCAAGGATGGACATTATTTTAATATTTTACTTTGCATTACCATGATGGGCACGGTATCCTATACGGATGCATCAACCGACCCCTCAAGAATCATTCTAAACAACATTGGAAAATACCACATCATTCTGTAAAATAAGCAGCATTTGAAGCATGTTTACAAAATGACCTCAAATGACTCCTAGATGACCTTTGACCTCAATTTCCTGAACACCAAGTAAATGGCCCCAAGTAAATTTATAGAATAATTTAAAAGACGGATAGCTACACAGACACAGCCCTACAATGTGCACTACAAGCTCATCGTAATAAAACAATAAATTTAAATATACATGGTATCCCCAAAATAAAGTGAACCGATCTTATTTCATTTAAATCAAGATCTCCATACTTTTTGGGGACACCCTATACTTTTGAATTAAAAATAATAATTTTGAAACTATTTCACAAGGACACTTTACAAAAATTACCTTTTCAGGGAATTTTGTAGCCATAAGTGCTGCGATCTCTGCTCCCCATGAAACTGCACAAACTCCTACTCCTCCAGGCTGAACATAGGGTTGTCCCTGAAGCCAATCTGTTGCCTCCTGATAAAACAACATTCAAATGCTGATTTCATTAATTGTTAGTGCTCTCCCAGAGGGTGTTTTGAATCAATCCCATAATGCATTGTAATGTGCCTACATGTATACTGTACTATACTAGGGATAAAAAGTGTTCCAGAAGTTTAAGAACCACAAGGCATTTCATGATCATGCAAAAAAATCCCGAAGTACTAACTCTTTGTAGGCTTAAAATGAGCATAAAAGTCAGGGTTTTTATGTGTTAAGAATAGGATTTTTGTGGGAACACATGACCCTACGAGGCGACTTTCCTAAAACTTTGCATTGTGGGATTGACTCAATACACCCTCTGTTGCTCTCCTATACTTCTAATATTTACTTTGTCTTTTTTCTTCACATGCACGCATGCGCGCACACACAAACACACACCAACATATGCAATTTTGTATATCATCTACTTTTCAAGGTGACATCAAGGAAGCAAGCCCCTTGGTTTGTAAGACAACACAGGAAAAAGTGCATTGATTTACTCCCACAAAGGTATAAAAAAACGCTTTTCGAGAATATTAATTGAGATTGCATTGACGCCTCTCTCATACGTAAGAAATTACATATGTTTTACCACAACCACATCTTGTTGGAACATTAGACAATTTGTCCCTTTTAGGAGTATCCCTCTTTCGTGACGCCATCAGGGAAAAACACCGGCAAATTCACTACACCGAACCCGCAGGGGACCCCATTTAGTTGCCTCTCCGACAATGCAGAGAAATCATCGGGCGCTATTCTTTACCCCGACCCCACAGAGGGGGAGAAAATGCGCCAAATTTACCTAAGAGCAGATTTCACTTACACTTTATAAATCCATCACAGCTCAAGAAATGTTTCATGGAAGAAAACTTTGCTATGTTCTCAGGTTAAGTGTCCTCGAACCTAATTTGACCTAAACGTCCCTAGTTTCAAGAATACATAATGACAAAAAGTTAATTACCTTTCCAAATGGTTTCCTTAATCTCAAAAAACATAACATCTATTACATACAAATTCAATGACAAACAGTATAAATAGCCAAAAATGAACACAATTTGAATTTTTAATCTGATGGGCACCATCTCCTTGAATTTTCTCATATTTTTGGTCAGCTCTTCAATTTCTTAATTTTTCAATTTTTAAAAAAAAATAAAATGTGTTGAGTGCATGCACATATTTTCATCAATTAAGAACACAATGGTCTTAAAACTATGACCCAATTCAGGTCTTATATAGCCCATCCTACTTCCAGCTATAAGCTTGCACCCTACCAAAAAGTTTCATCTCCAGTATTCACCACATCTAACATTCACCAGACAGGCAAAAAGCAACCCCCTTACCTCAAAGTAGTCAAGATCAAGTTTTTTCTAGCATACTACTAGCAGGTAAATCTTTCATATCTAAAGTATGGCAAGGCATAAGCGGCAAAAACCCTTGATGCTACCATGCTGCTTCTAATTCTGTCTGGTCCACTGGTTGAACCGAAACATTTCTATAACCCCTTGAATGGAACAGGACCTGAAAGGCATAGCCATATTCATGAAACGATATAATAAAAAGCAAAAGCCGCATATGGCGATCAAAAGCATGTTTTCAAGGCACAAATGCCGGCTGTTTTCAAGGCGCAAAAAAATGCATTGCTGTTTTTCAGGCGCGAAATCGCTGTTTTCAAGGCGCATAAGGCACGTGTTGACACGAATCGGTCCATGTGAATGACTAAACTAAACTACTGTATTTTAAAGTCATCAATAATTAAAATTGCATTGCCAATGCTTAATATTAATTGGGTCTAGAAAAAAAGAGAGAATTTGCATTCACAGAGCTGTGCATGCTAACCTAATTAATCAGGTATTCATAGCATTCATGTTTACTGTTTTGCCTATTAGTGCCTCCTGGGGTATTTAGTTTTAAGTTAGGTTAGTTAAACAAGACAAAGTTTTAAAATCCGTTTTGTCCCCCGCTAACGGGGGGTGGCCGGATACACCTCACAACTCGCAATTGACTGCTGTGTTGAGGATTTATTGGAGCAAATGAATAATTTTAGGGAAATAAAACCAAAAAAAAACTTAAGTTAACCCTTTTGATGGACTGTTGGGCATAAGCTCTCCAAGTCCTACACCTGTGGGTAACTTTTCCCAGCCTGGGGAGGAATTTAGAGGTTTGTTTTTTCCGGTAACCTGACCCATCTGACACTTTTTTTTTTTTTTTCTGACAACAAATTTTTTCTGACACACTTATAATTTGGAAACCTTACCAGAATAAACCTGTGCTTATATATTTTTCTGTGAAGGGTTTCTTTCTGAATTCATAAGTGTGTGTTCGATTGGTCTCAACGTTTTACAGAAACTACCCAAATTTATAGGGTGAAAGGGAGCTCACCATTTTTTTCCCTCTTGATTGCCTCTTGGGCATTATGAGATTTACATTATAACAAGGTAATGAGTGGGCAGGGAATTTAAATGCATGGCTGCATGAATGATGTCCACTGGGCATTTATTAATTCCATTCATTTGGCTATTATGACTTTCATGCTGTTAATTCTGTAATCATTTCGCGTCTTGATTTTTTTCAACTCAGTCCTTGACCTGGTATCATTGCCAGATCAACTGTGGGAATAATAGCCCGCCTTCAAAGAGTTCAAAACGGTGCCGCTCGTCTTATTGTTAGTAAGAAGAAGCATGAGCATATTACTCCAATTCTCATTCCTCATCAAGCTTCACATGGCTTGCCCCCTTTGAATTCCCGAGCCAATATCAATTGGCTGTTTTGGGCATTCCTCATTTTGGGAAGGTACTATCGCAATATACCTCTCGACAGTTTTGTGTATCTATCAACCTTCCCAGTTCTTAGATCTTCCAACGAAAAACTGCTCAAATTCCTCGAGTTTCCCCTTAGTAACAGCCGGTGAAACGCTTTGTTTCGTTGTGGCTGCCCCGGTTTTTGGAATTCACTCCAACACCTTTCGCATATTAGTTTGGGTCATTTGGGGCAATTCCCTGACCGTGGAGAGCAGAGCAATCTTTCTCAGTAGATTGTCTTCTATGAAGGTTAATGAACAAATTATCGAGGGGGTGCCCCTCGAAAATGTGTGGGCGGAATCTCCGGGGGGGGGGGGGGGGGAAGGGAATTCATAATACATGGGATCAAAATTAAAATGCTTGGTTGCTGCAAACGGTAACCCAGTTTTCTTTCTTGTAACAAGGATTAAAGAAGGTATAGTTTGCACTACCTACAAAGGTTAGTTTACCGAGGTCTAGACAAAATTTGTCAAATGTCAAAGGTCATCACCAATGGTTTAAATCTTTAAATTGCCACCGATTTCTTAAAAAAATGGGTCTCAAATTGTTTTCAACCTTTCCACGAGATTGCAACAAAAGTAGTTGACCTCTCATTTGTATTTGTTTAATCGAATAAATGACAAACAAGGTCAACCCTATTGACCTCTATGATTTCTGAATTTTAAAATGTGAGATGGTGCAAAATGTTTTTGGTTGCAGCTCTGAGGAAAGAATGAACAATTTGAGCCCATTTTTAAGAAATCGAAGCAAATTTAAAACTATAACCTTTTCGTGATGACCTTTGCCATTTGAAAAACGATTTTCGTGCTATATCTCCATCACCATAGTTCTCCTAAGTAGAACAAACTACATTTTTTTTAAAAAATCCTTTGTAACAAGATGGACACCTCGGTTACTTTTTTACGCCGGTCCAGCATTTTTAATTTTTGATTCCTGTATTATGAATTTTGCCTTCCCCCGCCTGGATTCCGCCCACACTTTCTCGAGGGGCACCTCGCTAAATTTGGTTCATTAAACCCTTCATAGAATACAAATCCACTGAGAAATGGGGCTGCTCTCCACGGTCCCAGAATTGCTCAAAATGACCCAACTAATTTCCCCACGCTCTCTCAATTAAAAAAGGTGAAAACATTCTTTCATCAGCTTTTTCGTGATTCATGATTTAAATTTTTTTTTGTGTCTGTTTTCAATGTGACTGGACTGGGGCGCTCTGAGTTCTTCGGAATATTTTTGCGCCTTATAAGAACAATTAATCAGCCTACAAAATCCAAGGACCATGGAACCGCAGGTCCCCAGAAAAAAATTGACCAACTGCAGAAACTGTAAAAGCTGTAATTTAACATATGTTAAAACATTAAAAAAAAAACCCTAAATTTATACAAAAGTTTCCAAATACAGGCCCAGATGCACAGAGTGGTTCACAATACTGGGCCGCTGAAGGACTTTGGTGCTAATGTGTCTGTGATGTGCACTTCATGCACATCTTTGACAGAAAATTTTTGCCCACCTTCTTTGAAGGTCCCAGGCAGACAGAATTTTTTTTGTAGGCCGCAATTAATTATTATTATTTTATTATTATTACGCTATGACGCCGACATTTAGTCCATATGAGAAGGTAAGGAATTAGGGTTAACTTTTGCTCAAAACAACACTCAGGTGCAGGTGTCTCTCCTCAAGTCTTCTATTAAAGGGGGAATGGCCCTGATTTAGGATATGAAGTTTTCATCTTGATAGATTACCCTTCACTCCATAGCCCCATCTGTAAGTTTCGCGCCGATATTTCAATCCGGTTTTTTGATGGGAGAGCTAAAAACGTGATTTCGTGAGCCCCATGAGTACTGTGTAAAATAATATTGGTCGACCAACCAAAATGGCCGTACCACTTTCGCTCATAAACTCCCAAACAAACATCATTTAGCCCTATAAGTAAATGAGAAAAAGGCTAAAAAAAATAAAAAAAATGTAGCTTTATTCTGATACAAAATTTCGACCACTTCCGGTAAAATCTGGGCTTCTGGGGACGAGGCGATTGGAGAGGGCCATGGACTTGAAGTTTTCATGATAGAGGATCTTTTGAATGGAGGTACCAACTTCATTTAGGGTTCTTGATGATCAATTCAAACTTAGGCACTATTACAGGACGTGATAAATGTGATTGTTCCAGTAATTAGGACTTGAACAATTTTACCTTGGGTTTTAAAAAACACGTCCTCGTATCCTCCCAGAATGCACCTTGATACATCAACTCTGGGCCCATGTACATCCTTTGTATGTGTTATTCTAGTATTGGCATATCAGTTTGTAAAGAAGGAAATATCAGATGCCCCTTTGTGTACTGAGAGGGTACTGTGCATGGGTGTGTTGTGGGACATACTTTTTGTGCAATCGTTATATATAGTCCGGTTTTGGCCGGGTGGGTGAATGTATCATACTCCAAAATAGAACATAGGATAAACATCTGGAAATATAGAGAAGAACACTTGAGTGCTATAAATATAAATGACATACAAGATTAATTGGAGAATTTCCTGACGGCAGTGTAAATATAGGGCTGGGTACGCTGACGTCACAAGTCATGGCGGCCATTTTAAGGGGATGATGATTCCATAAACGCCATGATAAACTGGGACACAAGGCGCTTAATTTACCTAAGTGATAGCAGGAGACGAATGTGAGATGCTAGTCAGGAAATAACATGCACATTTGGAATGATCATTTCACTACATGCCAGAAAAACAATCCCCCAAAAATGGTCATAAAGACTGCCACATGGTCAAATCCAAAGTTTGTTTGAGATGTTTAGTTGCTAGAAAGTATTGAATTGCGAAACGAGAGCCGATGAGATGCTGCATCAGCAGTCGACCCAGATGAGTAGACACCTTACTCTGAAGTTGCCTGCTAGGGGACTGGACCAAGTACCAATAGGCCACCAGTAATAATAATAATAATAATAATAATATACAGATAGTGTATAGCGCCTTTTCCAGGATTCAAAGCGCAAGCCGATTTATTATTTCGCTGCCATCAGGAAATCCGTCACATCATTTCGCTTCACAGGCCGGCAGGGCGAAGCGCACATCCCTATCAGCACTTAGATTGTAATATTCCCCCTAACAGCTACCCCAATTCGCTTGGGGCGACGAAGCAAGTGAGGTGGGTAAAGTGCCTTGCCCAAGTGACCACAATCACATTGGCCACAGCGGGGGTCAAACCCACAAACTTAGAATCATGAGTCGGCCGTCTTATCCACTGAACCACATGTGCCCAGTAATGGAATACCTCTGCAGCTACTCAGGGTACATTCACAGGTACTCCCCTACGGGCTGCTACAATGTTATGTAGGCAGCAATTGGAC
>JAMKCH010002653.1:0-37861 GCA_023653785.1 Ophioderma brevispina | reverse complement strand
TGATTGTGTATTAAGGTGAGTAAAAAATTGTCACCTTTTTGAGGCAAGATTGCTAAAATAACAATCTGAGGATGAATGAACTGTTTCCAACCATGATGCTGTTTATAGTGAAGATCGCAGACAACACACAGCGAAATGTTGGATCCTGCATTTGTTGAGGAAGTTGAACGGGTGATCAATAACTTTCAAAAAGTCTTGTATGCTCGATCAACTACCTACCCCTGGATTTAAACCCAAAATCTGTGTTTTTTTCATCTTTCATTACTAACTTGTTAATGTTGCCTCAATGCGTGATGGTATCTTCCCTGATGACTTCAAGCATGCAGGTATTATCGAATGCTTTGGTTATATGCCTGGTTGAAAAAAAGTCTGGTTTGTGATGTTAAACATTTTGAAAAAACTAAAGGACCATTTCTAATATCCAATTTCTTGCAAGGTCATTGAGGTAGGTTTCAAACAGGTTTTCAAAGAGCATCTTGTGGAGATGACCCTATTCGAACAGTTTCAAAGTGCTTACCGGGAGGGGCACAGCACAGAGGACGGACTGTTAAAGGTCAAGGGATATACTCCGTGAAGTTGATCGAGGCAGGGTTGTTCTTATGGCTAGCTAAGATCTTACTGCCGCTGATACATCAACCATGAAACCTCTCCATTGTCGTCGTCTCAACATTACTTTTGGTAATTCTGGTTCCGCCCTTGCCTGGATAAAATCATATATCAGAACCGCAGCAGCGGTCTGGCAATTGATGGGCCCTGTCAGAATGAAATTCAGCTTATTGTGTGGAACCCCTCAAGGATCCATCATGGGTCCTCTTCAATTTATCACCTACATTCATCCTATTGGACAAATTATACGCAAACACCAGTACTTTTTATGCATTGCAGAGACTAACAGATTTACTGTTCATATGATCCGAAGGAAAAGCGGTGACAGAGACGCTGCCTTACATCGCCTTAACTGTGTATGGAGGAAATAGTGGACGGAGAAAAATCAAATAAATTCAAACTCAAATGGAAAGACTGAAAATTCATTGTTTGGACCCCTCACAACATAAAACAAAACTCTGTTGCAGATCTCCAAGTTGGTAACATAACTGTAAAATAAACCACCTCGGTTCGCAACCGGGAAGTTTATCTTGACTCAAACCTTATCCATGAAAACTCATGTATCTCATTTATGTCGGACACTTAATTTTCAAAGAAGGCGGAATATTTCTTGTATACGAAAATACTTGGACATTGACTCTTGCCATCATTTGGCGCTTCTTGTTCTGGGGGTTCCAGACTGGATTTTGGAAATTCACTTCTCGTTGGAACAACAGATGCTAACCTGAAAGGCTTCAAACGCATAAAAACGGGCTTTGTCCATATCATTTTTGGGCTTGAACGCTCTGTATCACATTTCTTATATTTAGTAGATCTTCATGGCTTCCAGTAAAAGAACGTAATTAACTTTAAGGTGCTCACCATAATGTTTCATTGTCTACATGGCTGTCTAGATATCTCCAAGAGACATTCAATCTTCGCCTCATCTCTGGGCATTGGTCGATACTCTCTACGTTTCTGCTCAGGATATACGAGACTGGTCATACACCCCAACCCGCCGTGTGGTGATCCTCCTTTTCATGTTTATGGGCCACTTCTATGGAATACCTTCCGTCCAAAATTCTTCATGGCTCCCACCACTCAGTAGCTTCAAAAGCTCATCAAAAACATATTTATTTCCTGTGTTTTAATTTGTACTTTTTTAATGTTTTTATGGTTATTTCTTGTTTGGAATGCGCTGAATTCATTGATTTGGCGCATATAGTCATTGTATGTATGTATGTAAGGTAGTGCGTCGCGCCGTAATTTTTTGAAGTGCATCTAAATGCAGGTAAGGGACGTTAGGGATATTCAAGGTGCATGCAACGGGAGATTTGGTGGATCAAAATATTGGGCCATAATTAATAATTTCATATAGAATTAGACAATCAATATATTTCTTACCTTGTTTTTGTCAACAGAAATGTCAGTAAAAGAGAGGAAAAAACAAGTGATTTTGATTTGCTTATATTAATATAAAACATAGGCTGAAGTTAGTATTGCTTCCTATACGAAAAGTAGAAAATTTCAAATTTTTGTGCCAAAGAAACAGTTCTAGCTTAATCCTTTCAGATGGGGATTATTTTTGATGGAAAGCGTTACATCAGGGCAAAATCAGTACTTTCGATTTTTTTTATTTTTAAGGGACACCTGATAAGAAAATCTCTAGTTGCACCGTAAATGCAAGGGTAGGACAGTATGTCCATGGGGAATCTCGGGTTGTACACACGTGTTATGAATTTGAGCGTCTCAATGATGAGAGTCCCACCCAGACGCGGTCTATTTTATTCTCCATTGTGTGTTTCAGCATTATTTGTTTCGCCAATAGCCTTCGTCTGCAATCATTTATGAGTATGACAATCGTAAAAAGATGCACATTTCTTCACTGAATAATAAAACTGTCATTCAATTCCTTCTAGTTTCTTTTAGTTTGTACTGAAGCTACCTTATTGCCAGTTTTCAACTGGTAAAATCCAAGATTTCTGGTACCTTTTGAGGACAGCTAACTTGCGATATATTATTATTGATATCACCCCACTTAAAATTAGCCGGGTTATATTAATGACCTGTTTCAATATGTTTATTTCATGTTTATTGCGATCGGAAATATATTCTAGTTCCGACTGACACTATTTATTTGCTAGTGTTGAACTTTAAAACCAAACATTTCCGCGTACCTTTCGAGGAACTAATTTGCGATATGTTATTATTGATGTCACCCATTTCAAATTAGTTGATTAATCTGAATTGTCATTTTCAAAGTTTTAGGTGGAATATTTAATGTCATGACGGGATACTTGGAACCAGCTGGTTAGCCTGTATTGTCCACAATATGTTATTACGATCAGAAATATTATATTCTAGTTTCAAATGAAATTATTTATTTGCAAGTGTTCAACCTTAATCCAATATTTCCGCGTACCTTTCGAGGAACCTCACAAAAGATTTGATCGGGTATCTCTCACACTCTCAGAAAAAAAAGTGCGAAAGGGGTTCTAAACTTGTCCTCTATATGGACACTAACTAAAAAGAGTTCTTCAACTGCTGTATAGCATAATTTATGGTTCTGTTACTAGAATCTTTTTGGGTTCTCAGATTTTTAAGAACCATGTTTTGGGTTCCATTCTTGAGAGTTCCATATAGAGGACAAAAAAGGTTCTAAGTCGCATTTTTTTCTGAGAGTGCAGAAGATTAATCCATAAGCTCCGTGTCTATGGAACGTCTGGACAAATAGCAAATTGGGTTCAAGACTTCTTATCTGGCCGCACCCAGAGAGTCATCACAGACGGGAATGTATCACAACCAGCGCCAGTCTTATCTGGAATGCCACAGGGGACGGTCTTTGGACCCGTTGAATTTCTCTTCAATGTGAACGACATCGCTAACAGTTTTTCTTCGAGTGTGCGATTGTCTTTTAAATGCACCTGTTAAAAGTGGAATTCCATCTGAAAGCTTACAAGCAGATTAGCACAAATTGAAAGTATGGCACGAGACCTGACTCATGACGTTTAATCCAAAGAAATGTGTTACCATGACCATGATGACCATCGGCAACCTTCCTCAACACAGATACAACTTTTGTGGTAAAGCTCTTGAGAGTGTGGACTCTCATCCATACTTGGGAGTGCTAACATTAACATGGAGACCACGCAGGAGACCTATAAAAAGGCATAACATTGTCCTTGGTTTGCTTAGACGAAATTGTTGGGGATGTTCTCAAGAAATTAAAACAACGGCATACCCAACGTTGGTGAAGCCAGTGCTCGAATATGCTTGTGTCGTCTGGGACTCTCAAACCCAAACCAATTCAAGTATATAGATTGGAATAGGTCCAAAACAAGCGGTTAGATTTTGTACAAACCAATATATATAGTAGGGAAAAGGGTGCAAATACCAATATTCTTTCACAGTTTGAATGAATGGAAGTCAGTAGATGTTCGTCGCAGAATGAACGTATCACAATTTTGTACAAGATCACAAATCAACTGGTTGATATTAATGTTGAAGATCACTTAAAACGTAACAACAGCGATGGAAGGAGACATAAGCAGAAGTTCGGCCAAATCCGCTACAATACCAGACGTATTGCGATACCTTCTTTCCTGCCACAATACCAGTTTTTGTAGTCCGCCGGAATCATAGTCCACCTACAACGGGAAAGAATAGGATACTTGATTCAGTTGACTCTTCACGCAACATTAGTTTCGTGCCACACGCACAACTTGATCCCCCCGGCATTTGTCTCACTGGATCCGTGGACCTTAAAAGGAATATTCTGGATTAGGTTGACGCAACCTGGTGCATTTTTGGTGTCATGAAAGAGGTAGCAAATGAAATGAGTGAGTGAAAACAATTAAAGCCGTTGATTGAAACTGCAGTCGTTCAGAGTTAATAGGCAACTAGTCTATTGGAGATCAACTTAACGTGTGTTGAATCCAGTCGGTTTGCCAAGTAGAAGCTCCATATTCGTATAAAAAACGGTATAATTACATTATACATTATTTGCTTCCATGTGAGCTGAAGTTCTTTATCTAATTTATGCATGACTTTCCAATTCTAACTTTGTTCGTTTGTTTTTTAAAGAAAAAAAAACCTTGTGCACTTGTCCTTAATCTAAATCCTACCACAATCGATGGGCTTCGTGTTCAAAAGACAGTCGAACACTGTCCCATTAATTTTGCTTAACACATTTTACGTGTGCAATTGCTTTCAAGGGAGTTTCGTGTTCGAGAAATTTGATATTTTCAAAGTATTCGAAATCGTGTTAAATTGTTATGCGTCATCATAGCTTACGTTTCGGCCACACAACCCCAAAAGGAGTGAGTTTTTCAAACCAAACCAACATTCAGCGTATAGGGATATCTTATGGCTATGGTGTGAAATTATTTGACACATATGCTCACATACTTTATAACAGTCACATACTTCTAATTGAACGTTCCGATTTTATTCTTTTCAAAGATTAATGGAATTAGCCGGTATTGTGTATACCGTCGATAGAAATTCTTTTACATATCGGAATCAAAGATAACTTTTTTTTCAAATTCATGAATTTCATCAGATAGTCTGCTGGCAAATATGTCCAAATTTAATTCAAACTACAACAATTTGTGCTGCAGACAGCCGCGTTCCGATGTTAATGGTTGTAAAAGTATATTATTAAACATTAGCTTTGTTAGGCTTTTGATTTTCTTAAACAAGTTTCAAATATAATGCACTTTACCGAGAATTAAAAAATGAGGCTTTTCGACGCAATATTTACTAGTATGGCTTTAAATTCGTTTTACTACACGTTATATTGCACGTACCACCTCTTCGACTTTCACAGATGAAGCGTTAAACATAAATTGTGCAAACGTTTTTTCGACAACGACATAGTTCGTATTTCATATTGAGTTAAAAGCTTTTTATATCCACTAACAAGGGATAAAATTAAAAACCAATTAGTGGGATTCATGTTACATTTATAGGAAACGGTTACACCAAATGAAGTATGAACATTATGATAAGGTTTATGTCCTTGACCATCTGAAGAAATGTGTTGAGAGGCAGTGTGTAGAGTTAACCATTTGGGCCCCTGCAAGAAACTATATTAACAACATTTAACTTTTTCCAAATATTTCAAAATTATGCATTTTGATGACCATATTTGGAGTCCGTATCAAAAATCAGTCAAATGAGTCCAAACAAACCTAGTCTTAGGTCTCAATAAGCCATCTAATAAATCACTGACTTACTAGTATGTCATTCAGAAACGATACGACTTGAAAGGGTTAAGATTAATGGAGAAAGTGGTTCATCTGGAAATAATTCACGTGACATGTTATGAAATAATAATCACCTAATCACCGATTTTAATTAGCCGGTCTTTTAAAAAGACTTCATCAAACGTTTCGATTTTGTTTGCCTTTTTTTGCCGGTGAACTTGAGAGTGGTCAATGAATTGGGCGTATAGGTGGCTGAAGCCAGTCCATAACACAGTCTACGGGGTGTCCGAGAACGATTACTATCCATCAATACCCAAAATGTTTAATTTTTTTAACCATAAAATCAACGAAATTAGGAAAGTTGGTTCAATACTCAACTCTTTTGTACTGTATCCTTTCATAAGATTTTTGAATCATGAAAACCGGACTAATCAAAGGGGAAATACACTCAACTGTGGTAGAAATTCTGATTTCATCTTTTGGGCTAAGTGAAAAAAAAGTATACATGTGTTTCTTACCAAGCCTTTTTTTTGCAACATGCTTTGGTCCCTTCGGGAATTCGTTATTAAGCGCCCAATACGTATGATTTTGGTACCAATAGATGACTTTGGTCCCCTACTACCAATCTGAAAACTGGGGACGATCACAAGCATTTGCCCTCTCACATTAATAAGGCTGGTCGATCAACATTGGGCGAGGGGTGGGACTCAATTTTCATTTAACAACAAATTGTCCAACAATTTTGACCAAATTATCGATCACACCCAACATTGGCTGCTCAATAAGTTCAATGGGCATAGAACTACATCACTTTCTTCATTTTGATTTCAAGATTGAGTTTAATGGCCCAAAGAACCTAATGGTGGTCAAAGGTCAAGATATTTATAAAAAATATGTTAAGGCAGGCATTTTGAAATCCAAGATGCAACCACAATGAAACAAGTCTTCAAATTTTGCGGATTCTTATTTGTGTTTCCCTTGTAATTATAATATGTGTATTGCTACCAATTTGAGACTTCTATGTTTTTCAGAAGTCAAGATGTCAAGACCCCATATAAAGAAACTGGCAGATTGTTTCCGTGTGACCGCCATCTTGATTTCAAAATGGGGTGCCATTCTCAACATATTTTGCTCTATGGCAAAAATATTTTGGAATGTCAGCTGTATTTTAGAAATCCAGTGGCCGCAAAATGACGGAAGGTGTAAAAATTTGGCAAGAATGTGATTTGGTACTGTGCAATTTCATAGTGCAAACTTTTAGACACAATTCCAAATGAACCAAAACCCAACAAATAATCCACCGTTCCATTCTATTGATAAGATATTGCACGGGAAAAGACCCTAAGAGTGAGAATACCGAAAGGAACCTAATCCGGGAAAAATCGGACGTTTCAGTATTAATTGTCCGTACGGACCTTACTTACAACCGCCAGCACAAATCTTTGTTTTCGATTTTCTGATTTAAGCAAATACCTGATAGTGCCTTAAAGTGGCTATCCCCACTACGCACACAGGAACAGTTGTTCCAATGCTGTGTCATAGACCTTAGGGAATATTCGATTAAAGGCAACTACTCATGATCCACCGAAAGCGTCAAATATTGAAATTCGCTTTGTTTTAACCGGCGTTTATGAATAACATATTCATATGTGATGTAGTGTCCCTACCTAATGTGTTTCTCCATATATAACCCACACCCCGCCACCCATCGACTTTAGACGGCATACCTAACCCCGTTGAAGGTTCTACCTTCACATTTGGTTGCTCTTCAATGACCGGAACGATGTAAACACAATACGTTGAAAGCTTTTTTATTACGAAAGCTTTTAGGTTTTTGCGCACGCGGGTTTAAAGTAGATGATGCTGCAATCATGGTACCTTTTTTCATATTGTTTTTCTTCTTCACATGCAAACCTATCAACACACACATATAATACAAATTGTGAGTGAGTCCTTCAGCCGCTCGATATAGAAGTATTAATGCCTTACACCATAGGCGTAGCCCAGAAATTTTATTGAGGGGTGGGCTGGAGTAAAGATGTTCGAACCATTATAGCGAAGCGAGCGGAGCGGAGGTGGGGTCCAGGGGCCCGCCTTAGGGCCCCTTTGGGGTCCATGGGGCAGAGCCCCTGAGCTCCTGAGGTTTTATGGTTTTCAGACCTGAAAACGCCTTCCTTGCGTCTTCTTCGACACTTTTTGATCCGCACTTGTGCGATGAAAAAATCAAATAAATGTAACATAAATCATCCATTGTGTTCACTTCTTATCTGCTTTTCTCCTTCTCTTTTCCTCTTTTTTTTTTCTCCCTCCTCTTTCTCTTTCCTTCCTCTTTTTTCTGGAGAACTTTGATGGGGCTTTAGCCCCCAAAGCCCCCCCCCCCCCTCCCGGGTCGCCATTGCTTACCAAATGGCTCCTAGATATTCTGTGACTAGTGGGTGGTTGACCACCGTGGGAGACTAACAGCCAAGAAGCTTCGTACCTTTGATTGGGGTAATGAGAAGAAATATGAACTTTTCTTTTTCTATACCAACAATCCAATTTTGATGGGATGAGTGGGGACGAGGCTGTCGATCGGGTCATCCACCGTTAACCTGTCAGTCCTTCCTAATTTCAATATACCCTTTACATACTATCCATCATAAACCCCGTTTAAATCGTAATCTCAACATTTTTCTAAGTCTCCCCTATCTCGCGTCACATAACTCGTCACTTATCGCGACAGTTTCTAAGTCGTCCCCTATCTCGTCACATAAACTCTCCCTTATTCTCGTCTTATCTCGTATCAGTTTTGTCATTAGTTATCTAGCCTTCTCGTCACTAGTCATAAATTTCCTTTCCTCATCGTGGCCATTCCGAGCCACCGTAAATGTGCAATAGTATGGCTTTAATATACTCTAAACTGCGTTTTGCTACACGTTGATTGCATGTACCGCCCTTCTCCTCTCACAATTTAACACGTTTATAATTGCAGACTTTTTCAGCAGGGCAACGACAGTTCATATTTCATATTGAATTAAAAGCTTTTTATATTCCGCCTAACGACGGATAACATTGAAAACAAATTAGTTGGGATCAGAATTACGTGTACATGAACGATGACACGCAATAAGTATTGAACATTAATGAACAAGGTTTAGTTCCTTGACCACCTGAGAATGTGTTGAGAGACAATTATATAGTTAACTATTGGGCCCATGCAAGAAACTGTGGTCACTGCACCATCCAAATTTACCTTTATAAAAAGTCCAAAATTATGCCATTTTGATGACCGTATTTAGAGTCAAACAGTGTTATTTATTAAAGGCTGTATGCCAGAGATTTTAAAATATATATATTTTTGTGATAATAGATTAAGCAAAATAGTCAATTATAACTAAAGATAGTCACTCTAAATGCTCATTTCCAACGTTTTGAGAGGAATCGGAATTTTTCGTTTCATGCAGTAACATTATGTACTGTATTACGACGTTCTATGACCGTATCATATCGACGTCAGGCCACCAGACCTGTTGGTGGACCAGATGCATACATTCCAGACTACAATACACTACCTCGGCTGTCAATTGAAATCCATGTTTAGCGATTGCCAAGGGATCATTGACAGGTGAATGTTTGTAGTACTGGACTGCGTCTAGCTTGTCCCCCAACATGGCTGGCTATTGAATACGGTTTCTATAGGATACCTGTGTATACAAAATTCCGGATCCTTGAATTTTATAATAAGTTTGGAATGTTCTATAGGAAGGACTTCGATTTGAGCTTAGCTATTTCACACAGTGATTAGTATATCTAAGAAAAATATCTAAATTTATCAAAAATGGCATACACTTATTGGGTTTTCGAACACTGATCTCTAACAATTGAGTGGAAACTAAGAGCCCAAGCGTGGTTCAGAGCCGGTCACTTTCTACAAAATGTGTTCCCCCATTGAAATGTGAATAACCGACATAACAGACTACAGATCAAGCAATTCATTGAGCTCATTGTAATTGTGCGTATGGGGGATGGCTGTCTCTAAAACGTGCCCCCGGGATACAACTTTCTGTTAAACAGAGCACTTAATCATTAAAAATAATTCAATGTTCAAAGTAAAACGCGATAATCTTCATACAGGCCAGAACTTGACTAACCACCGATCATCTTTCAATTGGTGTGAAAGACTAAACATGGCTTGTGGCAATACGATAGCGTAAATAATAAACATGGCGGCTTCGTTAAATCGTCTACTGCTTCTAAAGTTAAGCATGAAAATGGTGTTTTCTTCGCAAGGAATACTCCAATGACCATGAATACCATCTGGTACGTCATATTTAGGGATATTTCATTATATATGTGCCGATAGATTCATACCAATAAATCCCTTTAAAGTTGGGATATGACTTTGACTAAAATCGCATAGGACAGTTTCAAAAAGTTACATACAAGTTGCATCGTAGACCTTTTGGAACATTCTGGATTAGCTTTATTATGGCCCTGGAACATGAAGCCGTTGATGGAGCTACAGTAAGTCAGTTCTAACAGGCTATTAGTGTATAAGAGCTACACTTAACGGTTGTCGAATCCAGTCGGTTTATATGGTGGAAGCTCGAATAATCCATTAGATTTGGGCGGCATTACCTCGACTCGGGACATTGCCCGTTAAGACGAACTTTGATACATAGGTTATTTGTAATAGATCAGAAGAAATTCGGTATGGTTATATTAGACATATTTACTTTCATGCTAATTTATGGATGAATTTCCATAACATGGTTCAGAATCTCAATCTTACCCATAAATATGAGTTTCGTGGATAAGACAGTCGGATAGTGTCCCAGCTTGAAGTTTGCTTAACACATTTTATTTTTTGTTATGTCTCATCGTAGCTTAATATTTGATCTGTACCGTGAAGTCAAACTAAAATCACATCCACTGTAGATGCTTTATGCTATTATGTAAAATTATTGAACTTCTGAGTTACTTAAAAGCAGATGGAAATATAACGCTTTAAACCAAGACTGAATAAGGCGGCTTTTTGATGTAATGTGTAAATAGCATGGCTTTAAACGCCTGTAATATTGCATGAACTACCCTTTCGTCTGTCTCTCGCGGTTTTCACTACATCGACAGTTCATATTTCATCTTAAGTTAAAAGCTTTTGCGCATAATTAGGGGTAAAATTTAAAATAAATCGATGGGTTTCGGGTTAAATTACAACAAATGATTGCACAAAATATTGGAATCAAGCATATTGTCAAGATTTAATATAAGCATTTTTATGATAAAAATGTATAGTTTGTCTATTGTCTGACCTTTAGTTAGTATACAGCTACAGCCCTAATAAGGTTCAAGGTCATCTTGGGGCAAAAATTATCCATAGATCAGATTTTGTTGTGGTTTCAAATTATTGCTCTGGTTATACTGAAGCACAAAATGCATTTTAATTCTTTGGGTGACAGCTCTGTGAATACAATATTTTGCCCAATAATTACGAAACCAAATACCAAACATTGTAAAATAAGGCAAAAGGAACAATTTGACACGATTTTCAACAAATCGGAGCACCGAGTAAGTTTTCCCCCAAGATGACCTTGAACCTTAATAGGGCAGTAACTGTTTAACTAAAGGTCGGAAACTAGACAAACTATACCTTTTTAATCATAACATTATTATTGGTGTACATTTAAACACAATTTTTTTTCAAATATACCCCTATACTAATTTTGCCATATTTATTTTGCAATGTTCTCCACACATCCAAGATGTTGGACCCAAAATTTCTGAATCATCACCCTTTAAATCTTCAAACCTTCTTCCCCAAACTTAGAGAATAGGATTTTTATTTATAACCATACTAACGAGCTGTATTATTGTTATTCACAGTGGACGCAGGGTGCGGTATTCAAAGTTTAATTTTGTCGCCGACCTTAGGCTGAAAGTTAAAGGTCCATGGCCGATCGCTAAATAGAAGTCCAGATGTTGCAGGAAGTGGTCAAACGTTTGGTGTCTGAATCTTAGGGAAGTTACCTATTTGTCCTCATTTACTTTGGGCTTTTACCCTGTGAAATCTTAGGGGCGAAAAGGTGTTTGGTTTGGGTGTTTATGAACGAAAAAGTGTCGGCATTTGGTCCACCAATATTACTTTTACACAGTATTCGAGCGGGGGGGGGGGGGGGCTAAAACAACGTGAACTTTGTTCTTCCCCATCACGTTTTCTATTTTCTTCAGCCATCAAATCTGGTTGAAATATCGACGACAGTTGAGATATTGGGGGGCAAGGTCATTAAATCAAGGTGAAGACTATGTAATGAAATCGGGTCATTCTCTTTAACACTTAGTGTACCAAGGGGTTTTCAAACTCGCATTATGCACCGGGGGGGGTGGGGGGGTCTCACATACAAGTTGTATCATGGCCTTTTAACTTAGGGAACATTTGGATACGTTTTATGACGGCCATTTGTTGCTTTTATGACATCATGATGTGAAGAAAAAATGAAAGTTGTTCATCGAAAGCTGCTTAAATTCAAGCGCTAAAAGCCTGTTATTCAATGAGGAGCTCACCCGAACGTGTGTTGAATCCACCGGGTCTGTGCTTCCATAGGTTGAAGCCCAGTATCCTTAGATTTGGACGCCATACAACTCATTCAGACACTGCCGGCGGTACGATGAACGTTGATCGCAGAGGTTTTTTTTTATTTATAAATTATCTAATAAAAGTAGGTATGGTTACAGTAGACATGTTTGCTTTCATGCGAATTTTCTTCATAGTAATTTATGGACGAATTTCCATTTTTAACCTTGTTCGTTTGTTCATAGAGGGGAAAAACCTTGCGCACTTGTCCAGAATCCAAATCCTACCACAATCTATGAGCTTCGTGTTTAATAAGACGGTCGAACTGTGTCCTATCGAGATTGCATTCAAGTTGGTGGAAACGTGTCAAATTATTTTGTGTCGTCATAGCTTGTGTTTATGCCACACAAGCCCAAAAGGACTGAGTTTGTCAAAGTAACCCGCATCCAGCGTAAGCTAGCGTATATAGATATCTTATTGCTATCGTGTGAAATTATTGAACAATTGTATTTAGATTGAAGAGTTTGTTGGCCTAAATGCATGATTCTAGCAGAACTCAAATAATACAGGCGGTGGATCGCGTAAATAGTCGATCGATTAAATGTCGTATATCGTCGGGTGTATTACATATGACGGATGTTGATTTTTTATCATTTTTACGAAATTAAGGGAAATGGTACTAAATATCACTGTCTTCAAACATGCCAAGTGTCGAAGCTTGCAAGTACTTAGTTAATTTTAAAGTTAATTGATTATTAGTTAATCTTAGTTAATTGATTATTAAAGTAAAGAAATTTGGCAATTTTGACGATGTTGCATAACAGAGACTTTGGTGGATTACATAGTGACGGATGTTGAGCCCACTGTCATAGAAGTGTTTACCTGATTTCACAACCGAGATTTTTAAATACTTTTGTTAGTAAATATTCAGATCTTAAAGGACATCGCCGGATAAGGAGAGAAGGAGGCCCTCTATAATCATAATAGTTATATTTCACCATCAATTTTGAGTTGGTGTTTGACAGCTACTTTATCATGTACGCAAGGTGTTTTTTATCCCCAAAATACACTTGTATCAAGAAAAAATGAGAAAAGTCTGAGAAACTTCAGGGGTATGCTCTCTGGAAAAAGCAAAGCTTAGAGCATGCCTCCATTTCAATGACCATTGATAACTTATATGAAGGAACAGGAAGATGTTGCATAGCTGCCCTTTGTCATGGAGCTTGTAAGTAACGCCTATAGATAGACCTTTTGTCCTTCACAAGCTCCAGAGAGGCTACATGAGGCAGCCCCTTTTAACAATACCCAAATACCTATTAGCTTATGCTGCTAAGATTTGGATTATATAACCGTCTTCACACCAAACCGACTCTGGAATACAACACAATGGCCCATGACCGCGCTATTTATATCATGAGCAAGTTAACTACACTATGAGCTATCATTCCCATGGCGCAGTTCATTAGCTTTCATTCACCGTTGTATTGAGCAAATACATCCCCTGTATTTTAGTATGATTTATGATACCCAGGACGTGCATGGTCAGCTGTTGTTAACATGTGCTCATCCAAGGCTACTACTGAACAGAGCCCTTGGTAGATTAGCATGCCTTACCATATAGTGATATGGTATGGTTTGTATGTAAAAAGTTCGTTGTTGTTTTTGGCAATTCCATTTAGTGTTCCGGCCCCCAGAAAACAAAAAATGCAAAAATGAGGTCTTTCCACCCCAAGAACCAGAACGCCACTCACATATATGTTGCTAAATAATATAGCGCACATCCTTGCAACGCGGCATTGTGGTTCTTGGGGTGGAAAGGCTTCAAATATGGAAATTTTAATTACCCATTGAAGAATGTATTATAACTTTACATAAAACCGACTTTTGGGGAATTTATGTAAAGTGGGATTTGGGACGATGGCAACGTTACTGAATGGTTTCACGCGATGACCGGAGTAAACAGGGATGTGTAACAATACAGGTATACGATGGAGGATGATGTCCAGTCTTGAAGATCTTGACTTCGCCGATGACATCGCCTTATTGTCATCCAGCCATTCACACATACAGAGGAAAACTGGCAATCTCTCCAAGTTTGCTGGCAAAGTTGGATTGAAAATCAGTCAAAGAAGACAAAGATCATGAGACTGAATAATAAGAAAGTTGAAGCTGTCAAGCTTGAAGGAAGAGACATTGAGGATGTAGAAGAATGTATCTACCTTGGGGCAAACATGAGTAAAGAAGGTGGAGGGAAAGACGTGAAAAGTCGAATACATAAGGCCAGATTTGCATTCACAAAACTCAACAAAGTATGGAAGTCAAAACAGTATACCAGGAAAACTAAAATCAAGTTATATCAAACCATTGTTCGCCCAGTGTTGCTATATGGATGCGAAACTTGGAAAATGAATAGAAGTGATGAAAAGAAATTGGACTCATTCCAATATCAATGCTTAAAGAAAATCTTACAAATATGTTCAATGGAAGAACCCAATGACATTGCTCAAGTAAAGAATATCAGTCTTGAAGTGAAAAGAAGAACACCGGAGAAGATGGAATTGGGTGGGTCACATATTGACTGCTTTGACTTGGCAACCAGATGGTAAAGGAAAATTGGAAGGCCAAAAACAACTTGGCGTAGAAGTGTTGAAAAAAGGAAAGATCTTGGATGGCAATCGTGGAATGAAGCACGAGTTCAAGCAAAGAACAGAGAACAGTGGAAAAAGAGTATGGAGGCCTATGTGCCAGTAGGATCGAAGATGATAGGTACGGTAAGGTAAGGTACGGTTACCGACTCTTTAGAGTTCGCAATTTTTCAAATGCGATTTTCTCGAAAACAATCTTTTTTTTTAAACATCCGTCACTATGTAATTTCGTCACCCGATGATGCATTTTTGAAAACAATATTTATTAGGCTTTTGATTTACTTAAAATCAGGTTGAAATATAATACATCAAAAAAATAATGCTTTGACGTAATATGTAATATAGCATGACTTTAATCTTACCCTTTGCCTCTTACAGATTGAACCCGTTATTATACTTAAAATGTGCAGACGTTTGACAACGAGTGTTCATATTTCATATAGAGTTAAAAGCTTTTCCACTTAACGACGGGTAAAATTGAAAATAAATTGATGGGTTTCGGGTTTCATTTACAAAAATGATTGCATTACGGAAGTTAACATTCTGACGAGGTTTATTTCCTTGACCACTTCAAGTGGCAACGTGTGTAGTTGACCGTTTTGACCCTCAGGTGGCTATGGCCGTTCAGAGACCAACATTTCCAAAATTATGAATTTTTGATGACCATATTCCGACTCAGCAACGAAAAAATGCATTGAAATGAGTCCACAACCGTTTATTTTTATATGCTCAAGACCAATATTGACCAAGATATGACCAGAAACATTTACCCATTATAATAAACAACATACCCTTAAATTCCAAAATTCCATTTGAAACCGGTGTGGCAGGAGATATTGTCCTCCGGAACCATAGTCCACCTACAACGGTGAAGAATAGGGCTCGATTCAGTTGACTATTTCAACATTAGTTATACTCTTTATTCCGTTGTCGTTTATGAAGCCTGCGCTATTAGTGTGGGTTGGTGTCTATTCCCGTAGGACTGATGCCCCCTTCTTCAAGGGGAGGGGGGGAAATGTTAGTACAGGGAAAAATTTAAAATCGAGTCAAATTGTGTTTTAATGTACACTAACGCGTTCGTCTCCTATAAGGGTTACAAAAAATATATATTTGCCTAGGTTCCAACCTTTAGTTAAAGCGGTATAGCCCCGTAATGGTTCAAGGTCACCCTGGGGGTAAATGCTCCGATGTTGTTGAAAGTGGTGTCAAATGATTCCTTGTGTCATACTGAAACAGAAAATGCATTTTAATTGATTTTTTGATATCACCATTGCGACATCCAGGGAAAGTTCTGGTGACCCCCATAGACTATGTAGACTCTTGCGACATTTTGCTATGTAATTAGCCAACCAAATGTCACACATTGTAAAATAATACATATTTGGATCCTGTGAGACAATACAAACAACTTATCACCAGTTTCAACAACATCTGAGCATTGGGTAAATTTACCCCAGGATGACCTTGAACCATTATGGGGCTATAGCGCTTTAACTAAAGGTCGGAACCTAGGCAAATATATACTTTTTCTAATCCTTATAAGGAGACGAACGTGTTAATGTACATTAAAACACAATTTAACTCGATTTTAAATTTTTCCCTGTAGTAACATTTCCCCCCTTGAGGAAGGGGGAAGCAGTCCGAAAATTTGCACCCCATCATTTTCTGACTGTCTGGTCCCTATTGAATGAAAAACAGCAAGAAAATCAATTTTAGCACCAAAATCCTACGGGAACTGTTTCATTGACATACCAACCCACACTATATGGCTCCGGACGGACCACATCTCCAAGTAGTATATAGTAAATTTCAAAATAAGTGAGACATCATTAAAGGTTTTAGGTCTATCTATTTACCGTGAGAGGTAAGATGAATTATTGTAATGACCACAGGTAAACAAACATTTATGGTACTCGTACAATTTATAGTAATGTCGCTAGAAAATAAATATTGACCTAAAATACATTATTTCACATCAAAGATAGCTTTAGTGTTACCATTGATGTATCAGGATGAAAACACCAGCAATTATTTCATTAAGTGTTGTTATTTGAACATAACGTACCTTTGATACTGCAAAATATCATTCCTTATCACATCATAGGAGGAATAATGCATTCTTATATCAATGCACACACAACAGAACTGAGTTTTTATTTGGCCATCCGAAATGGGCCAACCTTGTATTAAGAGATTAGCGCAAAGCGGATTATGAGTTCCTTGACATTCCTGCCAACCAAGTCTTTTTATCATTAACAGATCATTGCAGAACTGAATTCATCCGTTTCCAGTACTCCGATTCTGTAAAGTAACTTTGTAGCATGGGTAAAATATGTTTTGTAATGGCAATAAAGGCCAGGTCTCCGCATGGCCGGGTATTGAACCCTCATATCGATATCACACCGTGAAAATATGCAAGAATTCTCACCTAATTTGAAATCTACTATAATTGCTATTATATCGTAGTGTGAGTGCAACATTTTCATGATTTTACAGGAGAATAATTTTTGTGTTTCATTCATTAGTGAGTTTTAGAAGTATTATTTCACAGGATAAACATGAAAATGTATTATTCTAGATATATTATGACTATTTAATTTCCCACTTAAGTCAACTAATTAAGCAGTAATTAGGTAATTAAGGTGGCGTAACTACACACATGATTTTCCCGTTGAGTGCAACAAAGTCGTATCTACCAGTTATCTAGACCTAATTAGCCTAATAACAATAAATTCAGCCTTTTACTTGAAATATATGTTAAATTTTAATAATTTAATGTTTAATGAAAATGGTCCTTTCACAAAACTATTTTTTTATTTTCACACCTTCTTAAAACCATCACCTTCCGAAAATAAAATGGCATTTCTGCATAACTAGTCTTCCTGGTTTGTGCAAAAATGTGGTATTTACCAGTTACGACTTTATTGCACTCAAAAGAAATTCAATTTTGATTGCATGTCATATCTACACCAAATTAGGCCTATTTAGCCTAATAACTTTGCAATAAATTGGGACGGTCAGTTGAAATATATATCAAATTATGCGCAATGACGTACTTTTTCATAATAAATAAAAACCAGATTTCGCCAAAAATGTCAATTACGACTTCGTTGCACTCACATGACAATAATATCAAATAATTTCCTTATTTCCGGAAACACAAGCGTACACATTTGCTGTGTTTGTGAATTAAAAATACTGATTCAAATCATCTGCAAAATGATTGGAACTATTATTAATTTTATTGGCAAAGAATCACTTTTCCTTTTTTTCATTTTAAAGCTTGAATAATGAATTTCGGTATTGCAGGTGTTAAATGAAAATAGAGGTTGTATCAGTTTCCAAGGGACGCTGATTTTACAGCTGCTTGGATACCTATCTACATGTATATCGCTGGATTTTTTCTTCCATATTGTATTCTGCGTTTATTCAGTAATAATTTGTATAGGCGAAATGTTATCTAGTACCTGTAAAGATATACAGTGTGTCCCACGAACAAGCCCCGACATATAAGCACTTACAACTATTAAAATGATATGCTTAGAGACATGTTGCAAAACCACTTTTAAAAACTGTATATTAATAGAATTAAAGATATATATCCATAACGTCCCTTACCAGCGTTTAAATGCACTTGTTTTAGATCTTACAAGAAAGATAACGCTACCTCCATTTTTTGCGGTGATCGTCAGATTTTCCTCTAGGGACGTGAGGGATATAGCATATTGAACTGAAATCTGGCCAAAATCGATTGGGATATACGTCGCCGTATACCTCACCATAATTTAATTTATACATGAATTTGGAACAATCTATCTGGAACCCCCTCCCCCATTTCTTCAGCTTAAAGAAACGGCTCTCTTTCTCTCGTTATCCCTCACCGATGTTGGAAGACAAAATTATACACCACATTAAGATTTTTTTTTTTTTTTTTTTTGCAAGTTTGTGATCAGTACTGTCAATTTAGCCATGTTTCATCACTAACGACCCACATCAGTACCTGTACAAAAACCTCCATTGGAAGCAATGCATTGTGGGAAGCTATTGAAATCTTCTCTTCACCACATTTGTCATATTTAACGAGAGATTAATAACAACTTGTGATATTAATCTATGCGAGAGTACGAGGCAAATATAACAAACAATTACAGCAGGTTTGTAGACGTCAAAAACAAAATTAAAACAAACAGTTGCTTTATCAAAATATTACATCAATGCCTCAAATATTCTCGCGCTGTGCGGCTATCATCATTATTGCAATAAATAAGATTTCCATAGTCCTCTTTTTATCCCCAACAATTTTTCAAGAAATTGCCGCCGATGGATGTTTTTCATGCAAACACAAACGCTCAGAAGTCGGATGTTTGCATACTTTTAACTGGAAATTGTTTCAGGTCACGTGACCTCATTAAACAATTCTGAGCGAGCATTAAGATATTGGGCTAACTCGTATCCTCTGGTAATATTGTTGATCCTTGAAGGTTTCTTCAACAGTCTTGTGGTTGTTAACTTGTAATCCAAAACATTAATGGACTTTTAGGTGTGTCAAGACTGGACATGAAATTGCTATATCTCTTGCATACATTTTCACTTTGGAAGCAACCATCTCGCCTACAAGTGTTGGAGTTAGGCATGACAGCAATATTTAACCCACTTAAAACACTTGCCTCCATCACATTTTGTTGATATTTTTTTCAATTCCACAAATTTGAAAACAATTTGGGTGTTTACATTTTGTAAACAAAGGGAAAACTAATATTGTTTTCCTTCTAAGCTTCACTTCTCAACCAAGAATACTGACATTACTACCAACATTTTATCAAACTTGAAAAGCATGCAGTCATCAGCTCACAGACCATTGCTATTGTACGTGCTAATCCCAGGCTAATCCACCTTCAGATCAATATCTTACTACAAGCCTGAAATACACTGTCTGATTCCCAGTCTGAATGTTTTTGAATTGTGTCACAAAAACAGGATTGATCATCCTTACCGCTGATTAAATATTTTTGTCATGTTATTGTCATCTTGTTTTGGAACCTTGGCGCGTTGATTCCGAAATGGTCATGAATTCATTATGCAAAATTTTGAAAATATGTAAAAATGAGAGAAAAAAAAAATACTGAGCAACTACAGTTACCAGCAGCGCAGAGTGGGGGTTAAAACAATTGTTTTCACTTAAGGCAGCTCTAATAAAGTTGTAATCACGAATGAGATTGTCATGATGCACAAAATTGATGAAACGTGACCAAAATTAAATTTACTAAGGCATGTCATATTTTTTTTAAAGAAAAATGATTGTGTGATCACGTGCACTTGCAAAACATCAGAACACTATTTCACAAAAGTCAAGATTAATCATAAGTTAAAGGGACATAATGGCATGAAAAAAATTTCACACATATTGAAGTGGACCCTTACTGAAATCATTTCCAGAAATTTCAAAACAATTTGGGTGTTTACATTCTGTAAAAACCGTAAAAACAGGAAGAGTTCCGGGGGGGGGGTGGCAGTTTGTGGCAATTTCTGGAACAAGGATGCTGACATTACTGCCAGCATTTACCAAACTTGAAAAGCATGTTGTCATCAGCTCACAGACCATTGCTATTGAATATGTGCTAATCCCGGCTAATCCATCTTTCACTTGCCAGATCAATATCTTACTACAAGCCTAAAGTACAATGCCTGAATCCCGGTCTGAATGCTTTTGAATTGTGTCGCAAAACATGCTAGATACACTGTAAATTCTGTCAGGGATGGCAACACCACAAAGTGCCACAAACTGCCACCTCCCCCTGGAACTCTTCCTGTTTTTACTGTTTTTTTTACAGAATGTAAACATCCAAATTATTTTCAAACTCGTGGAAGTGATTTCAGTAATGTCACTTTAATTTAAGAAGAGTTATTCTTCTTAAATCTGTAACGCTTCTTAAGAAAAATGTGTAAGAATTCGTAAAGTAAAATTAATAAAATAGAATCCATGAATAAAATAAACCGAGGTTTAACTTATTTAAAAGTCTCAACGTACGAAAATTCTTTTCTTCTTTAATTAAAGCAATATTAGCACATTTTTTTGAAGAGCGCCACCAATTTTTCAAACAATTGAGATTTTTACACGGTTGCATTGGTAACTGGCTAGTAAACCATACCTGTAAAGCTCGAAAATGTCTGTCTCTCAAACGAAGGAATTTTGTAATTAGAATAATTATTATCGGGATCCCCGATAATAATTCAACGGCTGCGGGAAACGGCCTTCCAATGTGAAATAGCTGGGAAATAGCGCCATGTACGTGTCTACGCTCATCCATTAGTTGTTTTATTGGTTCAGGAAAATCAAGCTAGAGGTTTTTTCTCGAGGTGGCACTATTTCACCATGGACGGACATAAACGTAGCATTTCCAGCTCTGCCGTTAAGTCCAATCTGGAATTTTTTTTAGCATTCTCGTTCGCAGGTATAGTTTCCTAGAGAATAACCAAGGTAACTGTGCCAAAATATCAAATTTTGAAAATTGGGGGCACTCTTCAAAAAATGTGCCATTATTGCTTTAATTGGCTTAAAATGGCTTAATGACTTAAAAAGAATAACACTTCTTAAAGGGATATGAAGAAAGGATCAAAGAATGCAAATTTCGCTAATTTTTATTGAAGAAACAAATACCACGTGAAGGAAACTAATAAAAGTTTTGAAATTTCCCGCCACCCTATCGGTCCTACAGAGAAGACGCTTTAAAGGTGCTGTTTCCGATTATGTGTTTGTATTCTCTACTTGATATGAGAGCCTGGCACTTGCACATACACCCCATCAATCAAGTACCGTGGGAAGCAAACTTGCGGTTTTGATGGTAGAAGCCAATAATGAATGTTGCAAAGCACTATTCAAATACTGTGCTAATATTGATGGTTAACCAGTAAAACGGTGTTTTTTTTTGTTGATTATCTGGGAATGAAAGGATTTAGCTCAAATTTCAGGACGACAATGAGAAAAATACAAAAATACGGCCTGTATCTGATATCAAAATCGATGATATTCCGGGTAAATCAGAGGGTATCAAAGCCGATGTTACGACAGAAAATGCAAACTCATCCTTCACTTACATAACAGATGGTGTTTCGACTATCCACTCCAGTGTGATTATTACATTGGTTCGTTATGAATACGCAATAAATCCTGTTTCGGAAAAAAATGGGGTGGGATTTTTTTTCTTGAAAAAGAAAAAGCGTATCTTAAGTCCACTTAAGATTAATCTGAACTTTTTATGAATGGGGCCCTGGTGTTCCATATTCAGAAAGGCCATGGTCTCATTTTTTAACGTCACAATTTAACATTACTTTTTTCAGATACCCTTACAGATACCACTTCAATAAATTTGTCATTATAGCGCGTAACAGGAAGGTGAAAAGCACATCTTCCATCACAGGCTGTACACTTTTCTCCTCATGACTCAAATTCGAGGAAATTGTAAGCCTTCTACCGTTTTAAGGTTTCTTTTTTTCTCTTATTCTAATTTTCATTCACTGTCACGTTCCTCTGTTTTTCAACATCACTTGGTAAATTGTCCTAGAACAAGGCTTCAATGATCTGTCTATTTTTTGCTTTATCTAATCTATATCTCCGTCGCTTTCCCTCAATTTTAAAATATTGTTGTCCTTTTCCCCTTCAATTTATTTGTCGGTTCCTTTTTTTTAGCCTTTTATTTCATGCTTAAAGCATCGCGATTTTTGCATCATTTCTAGAGTATTGCTGGTTCCTCGCGTCTTGGCGTACCCGTAACCACGCGGGAAGAATCTCCTAATTTTATAGAATAAAATAAATAAAACAAATACGATGAAGTCATAACACGTAACAACTAGCATTTGTTAGCATGTGACTTTCTCTCCGTTCTACCATACACTGGAAGAATATTAATAAGGTAATCAATATTTTAGATCACTTCATTTAAGGAAACTATTTACGATTACCGAACTTCATCGAATTGTCGAATTTTTTCTAAAGGACCTGACGGTAATTTTGTCAACTTAGTTTACGTTATTTTAACAGCCTATAACAACTCAACACAAGCCAGAAGAAATGACGATACTTCCTCTAACAAGCTTGTATAAACAATCTGTATTCCAGTGTTATGAGCAGCAATAAAAAACAGTTCATGCAAAATTGACACACAGGATCGAGAAAGGTTTGGACATGTCAATTGCGCAAGAGGGTTGGACATGTCAATTGCGCAAGAGGGTTGGACATGTCAATTGCGCAAGGGAGGAGTCACGGTGTGCAATGGCTGCATGGCGCCTTGTATTAGGTAATTGATCTTTCATTGAGTCAGTGGCTCTTGAAATGGTTCTTTGAGAACCATTTCAAGAGCCACTGACCAAGTCTTGGCATAATGGTATGTTTGATAGGTATTTATGACGTAAATGCAAGTATGGCACGTACAACCTTCTTGAATCCACATAACGAGTTGTTTGATTTCATTCCCAGGAAGAGGCCGAAGAAAATAAATAACTCTATCACCTATTCAAACTATGTAACAGGAAAACCAAATTTTGTTACCATATGCACCGGTGTATCCAGACCTTGCTTTTTGAGGGGGACCCCGGGGGTCGGTAGGACCTCAATAGCCGACATGGGCTATTTTTCATTTTTTGGCTGAACCCCGCGCGGGCGCGCCCCGAAATCACCCCTCCCCAAGATACGCCACTGATATGCTATAAAATCATCGCTAGGTCAAAGCACAGGGTATCTTCTGATTGGTGTTACTACTCATTAGGCTATTATGTGCACGGCGTGGAGAACGTCATCCCACATTTTTTTCCAATTGGTGAGTCAAATTTTGGCCGTGGACTATTATCGAAATAACCATAGAAAATGACGGCCTATTCTGAACTTTTAACAAAGAAAAAAATAAAAAACTTAACATTACTTGTACAAAACTACTTTAATGTGTGACTGAAATTCACTATTAAAAAATTCTGTAAATTAACGGACATCAAATTTACGGAAATTTTTTTTTTTTTTTTAAATCACAAAAACAAAAATTGTATAAGAAATGCCTCTTGAACTCTTTCAATGTGATAATTTATTTCCTAAATTTGAATTTTGGACTTTTACCTTATGCGCCATGATAAACAAATAAAAATTCCTTTAAAGAGGAAAGGGCGTGTCAAGGGGGAAATAGCCATGTAAAAGGTTGGGAAGGGATTAGTAAGACGACCATTTTGTGGGAGTTTTTGCAAGTTGACTTATGTGATTTTTTGGACACACACTTAGCCGAGGTATACATGAACGTAAATAATTTAACACAGAGTGAATAGGGGGTTCATATCCCTCTATTTACATTTACGATTTTTAAAGAAAAAATGCGACCATCAAAATACAACATCTAAATTACACTTTTATTCGGTAAACAATCAACGCTATACTTATCCACCACAAGGTTGCCCACTGCAGACTCACCAGCAGACTAGAAGAAGCAATTCCGGATATTTTGTATACCGACGGACGTAAATTATGTTATAGGATTCGGCACACGTACCAACGTGATCGCTAACATTTTGTTTTAAATAATTAATTTAAAGCCCTTTCAAAAATGTAAAGCTCCCACTTTCAGCAACCTTGTCACCCAAGACTGCATATTATTTCTAAATTTTACTTTTTTATCTTTTTTATTTGTGTGTTTTGTCAAAATTTTAAAATGTTCACCCACGCCATTGCACTATTTCAATTCATATACAAACTTAGAACCTTCGTTACTTCATGACATAATTACATATCATTACACCGTATTTACTCGTAAATATCACATTCTATTAAAAAGTGTGCGCATAGGTAAAGGTCACACCAGGGAAATGCACTATACTACTACTGAGATCTGTCTGTCCCGACTGCGTTTTGAAGCCCCTTGACCTATGGACCGTGATGTTTGAACATGCATGTAGAAAACAACAGCTGAGGTTTATTATCACGGTTTCAGGGTGATCCAAAAAATCAAAAGTCATCTGGAGATCAATTTGCGTAAAAATGCCGTGTAACCGCAAAACTTAAATAAAGGGAGCTGATCTGCAATTCAAATACAGCCATTCATGTTTCCTAAAAAATGTAAGAACCTTATTATTAAGGTTGCTGATCCATCAAAATCCTACCACTAATGTTTCATCGAGGCCTCACTTACATAAATCAATCCAACCTTTTCAGAACATTCAAAATGAAAAAAACCCAATCTTAAATGGGCATTTCGTGATCCAAGCATAGTCTCCCTTGCTACCTTAAGGAATTAATAATTATTTTAAAGAGAAAGAATAATGTTATATCATCTGAACCGTTGACTCAAGCATGACAAAATAAAGCAATATATCATCTTACTAATACCTTCGCATAACCAATTACATGGATATTTCTCTTGACCCGCATTTCCTTTTTAAAGGAATTTTTATATTATTATTGATATCGCCACGACTTGCTAGATGTGGTGCCAAACGTTTAAGCATCAGTTCATTCAATGCACTCATGGCTCAAGCATTACAAACTAAAGCAATCATCTTACTAATCCTTCACATACCAATTACTTGGATATTTCCTCTTGATCCACCCTTTCTTTTTTAAACGGAATTTTATTTATTATTATGTATCGCCGCCCATGACGGCTAAATGTAGGGTTTGGTGGCCTCACCGTTTAAATCCGTTCATTCAATGCACTCATAACGATTAAAAGACAGATGTTAACCAGCAAATCACTGTAAAATTTCTCAGGAACCTTCGCTGTTATTGCCCTGATTTTACTCTTTTGAACACTAATATTCGTTTTGTAAATGTACGTACAGGTTTACGGTGGGCCTATCTTATTGAGTACATTCCATATGACGTAAAATTGCACAACATTTCATAAACAATCACACATGTAGATTTTAGCGGTATAATCGGCACGAATATTTTCTGCAACCCTGCTATTTGAAAAGTAGAGTCAACACCAAGGCGGAATAAGAGCGGGGTAGCCCGCAGGCTACCCGCCCAAAAATCATACAAAAAATTGAAACTGTTAATTACGAAAAGTCCGGCAGCAAAAGTCAGAACTTTGATGGTTTTTAAATAATGATAATTCTATAAAATTACGCCATGTTTACGTAATCTGAGGCACCCCCCCCCCCCCCCCCCCCCCACCCCCCCCAAATTTCTGTAAACATGCTGTAAAAGTTCGCAAATTGACAAAAGCTCGTATTGTTTAAAGGCATATTAGCAAATTTTGTGGAAGAGCGCCCCCAATTTTTCAAAAATTTGGAGATTTTTACACGATTGACATGGTAACTGGATAGAAAACTATACTGTTAATGGTTAAGCTCGACAATGGCTATGTGTCCACGAAGGATTTTGTACAGCAATAATTATTATCGGGGATCCCCGATAATAATACACCGGCTGCTGGAAACGTCCAACCAATATGGAATAGTCGGGAAATAGCGACATGTACATGTCTACGCTATCCATTAGTTGTTTTAATAGTTCAGGCAAGCCAAGTTAGGGGTTATTTTCTCGATGGTGGCACTATTTCATAATGGACGAATAAGTAGGCATTTTCCAGCTCTGCCGTTAAGTCCAATTGGGATCCCAATTCAATTACAAAATCGCTTATTTTGTGATAAATACGCATTTTTTAGCATTCTCGTTCGCAGGTATAGTTTCCTAGACAATTACCAACGTAACTGTGCAAAAATTATCAAATTTGCAACGTGAGTGGGCGCTCCTTCAAAAAGTGTAATATTGCTTTAAACGGAAACTCTTACACTTACTGAAAACGTCTGGAAATTTCGCTGACAGAAATTTCCGTAAATTTAACATTTTAACAGTGTTGATATACAATTCAATGGCCCTACTATTAGACAAGGATTGTATGTGCCGAGTCAATAAAATGTTTGTGAATAGTTTTAACAAACATAATTTTTTTTTCACTGAAAGAACTAAAAGATTAGTTGTCTGGGTGGACAAGCAAAAATGAACAATTGTTGTAAACTTCCCCAGACTGGCACAAGCAGATTGAGAGAGAGAAAAAAAAAAAATTGCACTGGCTGGATGTCGGACAGGACAATTTGTCATGTTGAATCACGCGCAAAACACTCAAATTAAGCCAGGACCCTTTTAAGCGAATAATCTTAAGAGGATTTTATTCTTCTTAGGTATTAACTTGTTGAACTTCTTGACTGAAACCAGTTTACTGCACTAAATTCTATATATATATATATATAGATATATATATATATATATATATATATATATATATATATATATATATATATATATATATATATATATATATATATATATTATATATATATATATATATTATATATATATATATATATAGATATATATATATATATAGATATATATATATATATAATATATTATATCTATATTACATTCCCTCATGAATTATTTATTGTTCATTGAGTTAAAATGACCAAAATAGGTTAAAACTATTTGCGAGAAAGGCAGAAAGAGAGCGAAAGAGAGATCACAAGGAAATAGGCGCCTATTCCCTCTAGCCTCGATACCCGTGTTATCAGTTCCTTTATCGGTTATTTCGCTGTGGTCAATACGACTACCGTGTATGATAGCTGTTGACGTTATGCATGAGAGTGCACGGACTCTACTTGTATTTCTCAACGTATGTGTACGTTCGTATTAGTTATTGCTCTAAAAGGAACTTTGACGCATTGTTGAGGCTATTTCGTCGACACCCGTAGCAACAACATGACTGCGCCCAGTTGCAATAACACCGGTGGGAAACCTTCTGCACGGATAGTGAGAATACAAGAAAAAATAATTACGTATGTTCTGTCAGTTTTCGAGGGAGTTGTGTAAAGAACACCGGTGATTCCCGCGGTGATTTTTATTTTAAATGCCATTGGAATGGACAAGCTGATAACGTGATATGATCTCAACGCTGCATCACTGCATGACTGTGCACGGAAACAGAAGGTGAGCTATAGCTATACATGCTGTATGCAGTAAATTCCGGGAGTAAATTCGGTACAGACTTCAGCGTCATTATTTACCGAAAAAGGTGTTTATATCGTAAGTGAGGCGGATTTGTCCTTGCCTAAAAGGCAGGCCAATGACTTCAAGCTCTTGCCTAGCCTAGCCTAGCCCTAGGCTAGCCTAGCCTACAAGAGTACAGTACAGGCAAGCATATTTTTTTATTTAAACAGTTAAAAAAAGTAAAAAATTTCTTTTAACAAATCAATGAACCAAAAATATATTCATGAAGGTCTCGGGAAAATAGTACCCCCACGCCTCCAGTTCACCGAGGGGGCCAATAGATTCCACAAGATCCCTCATGACCTTAAATTATTGTATAAATATATAATGTGTGGCTACAGTGCTGGATGATGTACTAATACTTGTACAATATTTCGGGTTAACTGTAGCCACAGCAAACTCGGCTTCCACGACTCTACATTGCACTCAGTGCTAACGCAGCTCCTTACACATATATATATATATATATATATATAATATATATATAGTTTTTTTCGTAAGGATATAATATACTGTCAAGGTGCGACAATGGGGTGGTGGCAGCAGTGCTGTGTTGACAAAAATCGTCAAAGGTCAACGTTTGAGTAGAACTCTTGTCAAGTCCGTTACCAAACAAAAAATACCAACATTGTTAAACACCAGGCTTAATACAAAAAACATTGGTGTTAAAAATTGAAAAGTATGATAAACAAATCAGGAGGTATCTCCAGATAAATAAGCAGTCAATGGTGTTGCAAAGGGAAAGAGATACCGCTTTCCCTTTGTGCAATGCGTCTTCTTCGTCAAATACCTTTCATTAAACGATTGTCTGCATGAGGGTACAGTTGATGTAGCTATTTAGTGCTTAAGAAATCTGTTTCGCAAAATATCAGGTCCTATATAGCTTTTGTTGGTGATTTCCACTGAAATATTTGATGTTTTTGACTGTGCAATGCTTCTTCTTCGCGTCAAATACCATTTACCATTTAAAAAAACGATTGTCTGCATGAGGGTACAGTTGATGTAGCTATTTAGTGCTTAAGAAATCTGTTTCGCAAAATATCAGGTCCTATAGAGGAGGTGATGTTTTGCGAAACAGGTTTCTTGTACAATTTGAATTTAAATAAACTGTACAGATTCTTCTGAAATACTTTCACTAAGTTTTTGAGTCAAAATGACATTAGTTGCAATCACATTTGCATCTTCTCAGTGTTTTAATTGTTTTCCTAAAATTACCCCTCTTCCCACCTTCGTTTCGTTGCGCAAGTTGGATACTCTAGTCATATCAAAACAAATATGGCCAATTGGACATTTTGTGCAGGGGTTTTGCATCTTTCGGGCGTTCATCTCAGACATTTTTGCACGCTTATTTACAAGCGAGTGTTAAATGAAAGAGCAACAAACTGTAATATTTTGAAAACTTTCAAAATCATCACACTTTGGCACAATACTGATCGAAAAACGTGCCGAAATATTTTTGTGCCAACTGGTATAGTTCCACCAAAGCTTGGGTTCCACCGTGTGTGCGTGAATCTCTGTTTGCTCTATCTGTATTGAAGGTTGTACCTACGGGTTGACCTGTTGAAAAGCGCGAAATAACGTCTAGCATGTATTAGTGAATTGCACAATGCAAACACTTCACCATGATATATGTCGAGGGTTTAGAGGTAAAAACGCCCATCTGCAATAGCCGCCACATGTTAGATTTGGCAGTAGAACAATAATAAGAACACAACTGACAAAGGCAGCTATGCAGATGGGGCCTCTGCACAAAATCCTCGATGTAGTTTTCCAGGTAGCATGCAATCCTGAAGAAGAGGCGTGAAATTGGTTGCTAAAAGTATATTCGTATTTGTCTTTGATTTTAACTAGTATCGTAGACTATTGCGGTCAAACACCGGTGCAAAACATAACGAAACTGAGTACCCCATGAGAGTATTTCATGACTTCGGCTCAAAGTACCAGCAGGTTGATCCCTTTCTTATGTTATCTATGCCTTAACTCATTCAAATCTATAGTTCCGAAATAACCCCCTTTCCAGCAAAATACAACATATTTTATTAAAATCAAGCAATTCAACAAAGCATGATAGTCACCACACAGGTACGACCTTTAGATAAAACCGGGTTTATGCAGATGCGGTGCTGCAGTAAGCTCAGCCCATGCCTAGCTGTAGTTAGGAAATGTGAACCGCATGAATTTCAAAGTCGATATCGGTCACATTAATGAACACAGCTAGACATGGGCTCGCTCACTGCATCACCGCATCTGCATCTGCATAAGCCCGTTTTCTAAAGGTCGTAAGAGTCCTTCATGCTAATTGGCAAAGGGAGGCCCGTGTTTAAAACCAGCTCACATCAATGTAGGCCATTCACGTTTTCCACATTAAACAAAATAATTATTACCGTTAAAGTAGTACTTAGCGTATGCTATCGATCGAACTTTATCAGGCATTGATCGTAAGAAAAGTGGTAATGACATGCTGCACAAAGGAAGTTCGTAAAATCTGGGGCAATTGTGGCAATTATCCATTTTTTTAGTATGCTATTACAGCATACTCGACTGTACGTTCTTTGTATATGCCGGGTTTTAACCCAAATTGAACTATGTCTCTCTCTTCGCTGTAGAAGCGCCACTTAATAGTATTTTTTTCCCACAAATCCGGCCAAACACAATAAGTTCAAGTCCACTCGATCGTATCGTCCCATGTCCTGAACACAGCTGGGCTGTGCGCTTCCTCACTGCATTACCTCGAACCTGCATCTGCAACCATGCATCCTGTTTTTTCTAAACCTCGTGACTGTCCCAGCAGGGCACAGACCAATGCTATACAATGAATGTTTTGAATTCCCCGCGCTATACGCCTAGGCTGGCAACGGGTACTATGACGTGGCACATCTACAGCGAATTGTACACCCACTTGCACTACGGCCCATATCTATTATGTCAGTCATGCTTTAAAAAGGCTGATTGCGGGGAGCAATCTTCTTGATTGAATGTTGCTTTTTCACAAGCCTACCGATTTCTTCAGTTTAACGAAACCAACTTCTGCAACGTGTAGTTGAAGGCACGCGGCATGAGTGCAAAAATTAACATTTCAATTAGTCCAACCATTCCATCGTAAATTTACCAAGTATAATTTACGTAAAATCTGAAATATTTTTTAAATCGCATAAATTGTGCCCTTTTCTGTGGTTACAGAAGAACCAACACGGTTTTCAACGATTTCAATAAAGTTAAGCAATGGACGATACCTTTGTGCTCATGATTGAAACATAATTTCTCAAAAACAAAAAGTGATTGAAAGTTTCCTCTGCACGTACACAAAAAAAAATATTTACCGAAACATAATCTAAGGGTATTTCCTGTAGACGAAGTATTTGAACAAAATATTCGAACTTATAAGTGTCTGCAAGTGTACTACATATCCTTGTGTGCTATTAATTTCCCACAAAATAATAATGCGATACTTGATAATTAGAAACTCTTTTCAAATATATCAGAAGTTTATTGTTAAAAGAAGGGAAATAGAGTGTTTACAAAATAAACATGTTTATAAACTTTAATATGCTGGGCTAAATAACTCTGAAAAACTTTTCACACAAAAAGTTGCTCTTAAACCAGCGTTTTGCAAATTGTCAAAATGAAATTGTATTTATTTGTTCATCATTTATTAAAGCCATTCTGGCCGGTTTGAATCTTTTAATAGATTTCAAATATCCTTTAAGGAACAATAAAATAATTTGTCATTAATTTTGTATATCATTATATTTATGCTCGAATAAATTAATTAAAAATCATTATTTTATAAGATTGAACTTTTATTTGCTGCGCTTAAGTTTGAGGACAAAGCTCTTGTAGAACATAAAGAAAAAGTTGGAATTACTTAAACAAGGTATTTTTCTGTTATGCAAAAGATATCATATTGAGGCAAATACTTATTGCTTTCATTAGTTTCATATCTGTGTATCTTCCACTAGCGTGTAGCTGCGTTCAGTACAATTCTCCTGTTTCTGGTGAAGGCGTCTCCATGACTTTGTAATAAGAGTGACTAAAGTATATACGTATGGATTTGTTGCCGAATTGATGGGCAAAATAAACGCTACAATCCAGGTGTAAATCACGGGCGAAACTCTAACCACATCACATTGAACTAATGCACAAAGAATAATAATCGGTGCCCAACATATAAAATCTGTAATCACTATCGCAGACATCTTGACGGTCATCCAGATTTCTTCATCAACATTGCGATGTCGGGCCGATTGTTTCGAGGTTTTCCGCACCGAAATAAACATACATACGTAGCAATATACTACTACTAAAATACAAAGTAAATTCAGCCCTATGAAAATTGCGATGGAAAGGTACATAGCAGGACGAGTACCTATCGTTTCAAATACAGTCACGTTGATCTTTTTTGTGGCCTTGTAACTAATTTGCAGGGGATGGGTTTTTGATTCTATGATATCTCTCCTAGTCAGGGGTAATCCGATGCAAACTTCCGAAACATCGTAAATTCTCGGGTCGATATTGGGTAAGGTGGTTGGTACAACAGCGAGTAGGAACGCTACGAGCCACAGCATTACCAGGAAAAACTTGATGGCCTTTTCTTTGGGTCTATGCGCACTAAACGAGTACTTGATGCCCATAAGTCTGTCAATACTGATGAGTGTAATGAGAAAGATAGATGTTTCACTAGAGATTACGGATAAGATGCCAGCAAATTTACATAGAGGACCCTTTCGCCATGATTCCGCATAGGAAGGAAAGTATTCTTTGTAGTACTCATCGGCAGACGTTAAAATTAACAGATAGATGCCCATCAGTAAGTCAGCAATGGCGAGATTTGCGATCAGGAGGAATTGAACTCTTTCAGATGGGTCATCTCCTAGTCGACATCTGTAGAGGAACACATAAATATTACCAAAAACAGCAGCAAATCCTAGAATCCACATGCCGACTCGCAGCACAGTCGTGGACAGAAGTCTTTCACAGGTGAGGTAAACGGGAGCATGCTGATCTGTAGCAATGCACGCGTCATCATACTGAAAGAAACAACATGTTCCATGTGAGTCTACAAAAACTGTTGTCAGGTTTGTTAAGTCTTCAAAGGTTTTCCTGCGAACCATATGCAGACTGTTGTCCCTGAGATCAACGCTTTCTAAAGACTCACACCCTGCAAAGATGTTATCTCCAAGTTTGTTTATGCTGTTGTTCCCTAAAAGTAAGTTTTGCAAAGATGTTAGATTTCGGAATAGTTCAGCAGGCAGGTGGCGTATGAGATTATGATCCAATGCAAGAAAGTACACGCGATTAAGATCTTGAAGAGTTCTGCCATCCAGCCGTGTAAGCTCGTTGTTATTTATATAGAGCACGGACAAAGATGTCAAACCACTGAATACGTTGGCGTTTAAAGACTTGAGACGATTTTTATGAAGGTAAAGTTTCTTAAGTTTTGTTAAGTGGTTGAATAAATCGCATTCAAGACTTTTTAACTTATTCCCCCATAAGTAAAGAGCAAGTAAATTTGGCAGCCTATCAAATGTACCTGATTTAACGATCTCCAATTCATTGTTATGCAACCATAGAATCTCCAGGTTGGTCAACTCACTGAACGCATCCTTGTCTAAGTTGTTTATTCGTCTGCTTCCCCAATAGAGTGATGTAACCACAATGGGATGAGCATATGTTATCAACACATCTGACGTCTTCGTGCTGTTCTCTTGACATGCTTGTCTAAATGTTCGCCAGGCTAAGGTACATTTGCATTCTTGGAAGCATGATACATTGCAGGCAGTAATGTTATGAATATGACGGTAGTACTCCCCGGGATAAGCCTCTTCAAAGTTCTCAATGATAGGACACACTATGACATCGTCATAACCCTGTACTTGCTCACATATTGCCTGCTGATTAGAGTCAATTCTGGCAGGATGATCCATTTTCGGCAAATCTACCAGAGGGTTTTCAGGGCACATTGGTGCCTCTGACCAGGTTGCAGATTTTAATGTTAATGTAGCGTTGCCTGTCATATGTATCCTTAGCAAATCGTGGGAAAAGATAGTAAAGCACGGCATTGATTCTCCTTCAAAAACAACAAACCTGCTTGCACAGGCACTGAAGTTCCCTACCCTCTCGACGAATATCCGTTTAGTTCTTAAAAACCTTGCCAGTACAGCGAAGAAAATCACAGTATTCTTGCCTTCTTTCTGCTTTACCAGATACTTGCAAGTTCCTTCGCCGTCTTTTTCCGTTTAAGTATTTTGAGTGTCCCAGTAGCACGATCCGAATTAACATCTGTGATATCTATTGCATCGTGTTTTTTTTCTGTGTACTTTCGGAGCACCACCCCACTATACCACCACTGCAATTACCTACCTCAATCACTCTCAACGGTGTCGTTTATACGAACGCATCTAAGAGGTTGCATGCAACAAAATTGTGTTGTCCACAGTAGTCCACTGAAGAACGCTTTCAGTAGAAACGTAATCTGCAACCAGCAACAACCTTGAAATACCATATGCTGCTCCAATAATAGTACACTTCCTAAGATTCATTTTATCAGGATCAGTTGCGTGCGCTAAGCCGCCCGAGCCCTTTCGTCGCATACAGCACAAGCTCACGACCCTGGTTTAGTGCACTTGTGAAGTTTGTAAAAAAAAAGAGACTCTGATATTTATCCACCTATAAACAAAAGGAACAATAGCAATGGAACATGTTCGGTTTATTTCTGTAATTTGATACCAACACTACCAGCATAATATAATAGTGTCCTGTAAAAACAAAATACGGAAGTTAAATGGATCAACGACTGAGAATAATAAGCGCTGGTGTATCAGTGAGTTCGTTTTTGACCTCTTTAGTTTTAGTTCCACCCACTGCTTACGGGTCATCGTGCAAGAATAGAAATTTGCAATTGCACGCTTGAGTGGGGTACAATAAGTTTGCTGTCCCCTGTTTTGCTCCAGTGGCAATTCGCTTCCCACTTAAACGTGCCCAAGGCATTATGGCACGGAGTTAACATTGTCAGACAATGAACTAACAAAAATTATTAGCTATCCGCACATTACGTGTTGATGTTATTATTTCTCCTGTATTATTAAAAGCGAAGTATCAATCTTTATTTGGACGCGCCCTCTGTATGTTAATTTTTGTCCCTACATCTCGCGTGTGGTGCCGGATAGCTGACAACAGCACACACCACACCGCACTTTAATAAGTTCACAATACACAACATAAAAACAGTTTGAAAACTGGGATTTTTTCAAGGACTTTTTATTTTTTTTAGACCCAACATATGATAATGAAAATGTGTTTTAAATTCGGGGGGGGGGGGGGGGAAGCACCTCCCAAACTTTAGAATGATGCGTGAAGGCTGTTAATGACCCCTCCCATCCAGTATTTTCAGCATCGTTTGTAAACAAAGACCCCATAGTTTTTGAACACTTGCACGCCACCCCAACGAACCCCATATTTTTTCACGCGGTGATCCAAAGGACACATATCTTTGCGGAGATTTTGCAAATTTTGCCAAAGACATCTATAGTTTTAGAAAAACTTTGCCAAAAAAATCACCCCTAAACCCTGTTTTGGGGAAAATTTTCGCCAAAATTGTCAACCAAAAAACCCCCCCCCTGTTTTGATGCCGTTTGCTCTCACCCAAAGATCCAATTTTTGACGTCCATAGTCATCGAATGCCACGGGGGGTTTGGAAAGCGCCAGCCTACACCCCATACCATTCAGGGTCAGTGCCCCCTCCTCTGGGTTTATTTCTGATCTAGGGGGAAACGGGGGAAGCTGAGACAGAGAGAATATGAAATTGTGCGATCAATGGTTATATAGCAGAGCCACTCTAAGACGAGAACGCGAGCGTTTTCAACAGTACAGGCGTAAAACCCGTATTCTGTTTCATCGTATTTCAAACACGTATGTCATCAGTATAAGTTTCACATAGGTCATACTGGAATTCGTCTGTTACATTTATGTATAAAGCCCGGGTAAAAAGGAAAAACGTCGATATAATTGTATATCGCTGAATGTTTGAATAAAGTATCAATATTCACAATAAATGTTCAGACAGCTTTGCTGAAACTTGTTTTAGGAACATAGAAACGTATACCCGTTATGCGATTCTTTAACGCGTTTCGGAAAAGGGGTTCAGGGTGGTTTTAACCCGGGGTTGTTAAAGGTGCATTTCGTGATTCCAGCACATTCTGTTTTTTATTCTTGTTCACTAGATATCCTTGTGAATAAGCTTTTCACAAAATTTGAGTTGACCCCGATCTTGCGGTTTGTGTTATGAGCAATTGCTTGTTCCCACGGTCCCCCATAGGCCACTGTAATTTCTGTCCTGTTTACGGACAGAAAACAAACTTGCGAATTTCCTTACAGATACGACTGAATTTGCACGTAAGATATTAGGCACGTGGATTACTAAGCTAAACGGTTCAGATGGATATAAAAAAAAATCTCAACTTGTTTGAGGTAGTCGGGGACGAGGTTGTGGATCAACAAATGCCCTTTCGTTAAGTACAATCTTGGACTTGCCACTTACAATTTACAGTTAAAAGCCACTATCAGCAATTTTCTTTCAAAATGTAAACAAATCGGGACCCCTGTTGTATTGGAATGTTGTAGTAAAGACCCCCTGGAAGTGGCTAATCTTAACGGGCGAAATTTTTCTTACGGCGCCGTATTTGCAAAAATTGCGATTTTTCATGCAATTGCATATTTACTATCAAAGTCTGGATCCGACTTTATTAGTAAAGCAAAAGTCTTAAAATGGCATCGTCCAGACCGCTTTAAAATGCTTTAGTGTCTGTTTTTTCACAAAGAATAGCAATTAATTTTAAACCTTTAAAAAACAAAACATTACATTTTTATAATTTGAAGTTGGAAAAAAAATTATGACTGATCGGGCTTTAAGAAAAACAAGAGTACACAGAATATAAAACACCATTCCAACATTAGGCAGGACTTCAGTGTTTCTAAATATTTTTAATTTTTTGAAGGGGGGGGGAAAAAGCTTTAAAATAATTAAAGTGGTTAGTACCCCCGATCCTCAGTCTCGACTCTAACACCCTATTCGGACCTTCTGTGTACAATATATTTTTACCGTCTCATTTTCCGAATTATTTAATTTCCAAATATAAACCAATTTTAATCCCTCAAACAGTTTCATGGAGAGAATTCTACAAAAACCATATCGTTCAGTCCCTGCCCATCAGCAATAACATTTTAAATCAGTGCTAGCATTAGTTTTTCTTAAAATGAGCAGTCAGAAACAATGTATCGACACCCCTTAAATATGGGTCAAACAACGCGCATTTGCCGTACGCTATCCTTTCATTTCTTGTTGCCAGGGGCGCTATGCACTTTTTTTCAGTAACAAACTATGACAATCCTACCAGTTTTCATTTGGATAATATAACAAGCTGTATTATTGCAGACTTGCAAAACACCCTTAAAAATAAACATGTTGCACACAGCTATAAGCCACACAGTGCAATCAAAACTCAAAGCCATTCTTGATAATTTGTCCAAACTCATCACTGAATTGGAAGCAAGATTATTATATGCTATTACGAATGCACAAAGTTGTAACAAAATTTTAAGTAAATGTCGGCGATGTCGCACGAAATCTCGTCAATCTACATGTGGTATTTTAATTTACAGACCAAATTATTAAGAAAAACAAGATGATGACTCTAATATTCCTGCATCGTACTAATCTTTCTTGTTTCTTGCCCTTTATTCTATATTTTTCTCAAAAGCAGCAACATTCTATATCAAATTACAGACAACGGAGTCGAGTATAAAAATACAATATAATGAAATGAGGTCACTTCATACCAAACATTTTAAAAAT
>JAMKCH010002652.1:0-54893 GCA_023653785.1 Ophioderma brevispina | reverse complement strand
AAAATAGTGACGTAGAAAAACTTCATTCATTACCTTTTATATTTACCTGACAGTTTTAAATATTTTATTGAACTCTTGACCCAGAAATTTTTATTTGACACCACAATCACTCAATAAGCTAATAATCGTAAGAAATGTAAGTTTGTGTGCCCAATAAAATGTCAGCCATCTTGTAAAATATCGGCACATGCAACATTTTATAGTTTTGGGAATAGTTTTATTGAACTCCTTGACCCGAAAAACATTTTTACACCAAAATTGTCTTCTAGGGGTTTTTGGCTTTAAGATGGCTTACAATTTGGAAAATGGCGTTCCGGATGCAAATTGCCACCACTTTTTAATTTTGTCATCACCTGTTTTCAGGAACTCCCTACCACCTCACGACGGTCCATTTTAGCTAGGATGACAAATGTTATTATTCGGCCCCGGTATCACGTCTCCTCAAATGGTTTGTGCTGCAGCCTATACTCATTTTTCCAAGAAAAAATAAAGCACTAAAAATTGTACTATATTCAGAATCTAACTCGTGATGTAAATTCTATTGTTAATTTGTACAAGTTTACCATTGTAGATATTTTACGTGGAATTTAACCTGGACCCTGCCGTTAACTTTTCAGACCGTGCTGGAGTCATTGTAATGTTGTCTTATTCTTACCGTTCATAAAACACTTTTTGTATCCTTTTTCAATCTAAGTTGTGGATTTGAAGCAGTTTCAATTTGGCTCTCAAATTGTACTTGAAGACTTGTAGTTTACACAGTCCGAATGTCTTGATAGCAAAATAGAGTCACAAATTAGAGTTTTGGATATGAATAGGGGTTCATTCATAGTATTTTGGTTATATTAGGGGTTCATTCATATATTTTTTGGGAATGACTGCTTGTTAAGCCTGAGTGCTTTTGCCTGAGGGCTAAACAATGTTCCACACCCAATACTATTAATAACCCTTTTCAGTATACCATAGCTTTTTGCTAACTATTACTTACAAAATTCATTAAATACAAATTCAGTCTGAAGTTCCATGCTTTTTGACCACTTTCGGCATCCGTCACGGCAACCCATGCAGTAACAGTTGTTTATATTCATGGTCACTGGGAACACAACCCGTTATTGACCATTGCGTACGCCGCTACTACAAGGTATATCATGAACGCTTATTTCTTATTTCGTTCTGCCCGAGGCTTGCTAAGCTGTTAACTTACAAAATTAAATCATTTAATTTCATATTTCAGGCCTGAAATTGCATGCTTTTTTACCACTTTCGGCTTTCCGTCACGGTAGACAGGTATAACGCTTCTTTTTCATGGTCACACACACAACCTTTTAAACCTTTTTAAATAAAGAATTGCCTGCTTCAAAATTTTGTGTTTGTGAACAATAAATATCTCTACAGAATTAGGACTCTCTAAGATTTAAGATCTTAACATTTTTATTATTTGCAAAATTTAGTTATGAAATTATTTTGGAATAGGTTTTGTTATTTATATAAGTAAAAGATTAATATGAAGCTACAGTTAAACATTACCTTACAACAATAGCTAAGTCTTTAATTTTACCACAGTTCCAAACACTTTTTAAGTGCCTCATCATTTGAGTTATGTTCCTATGTCCTCCTTCTACAGAAGGTGACCAAAATTCTCCTGTTTGCTGCCAGGCAACGCTAGTTATTGCTCCGGAAATAATAGAAACACTGCTGAGATGTTATTTGTAACAACTTTGTCACAGAGAGAAATAGTAATGATGTCATGGCTGTAGGGTAAGTTTTTTTTCACTTACATTCTGATTTAGAGTAAACTATTTTGTTATAATCCCTGTGACTCTTTTTTAGTTATTCCTTGTTTTTTTTGTTTTTTGTCCATCTGTCCGTTTTCAACACTTGCAGGTAATGACAAGCTCTATTTAAAAGATCAAAGGTGCACCACCTGATTACAACTTATATTTTCCCTATTTCATATGAAGGTCCATCACCAACATACTTCAATCACAAAATTTCATTTGAATCCGATAGAGCATTTTACTGTGAGCGGTACTTGTGTGTATTACACAATAGCCCATGGAGTACTGTACAAACTATTTTCCGATTACCGTAAACAAACCTTGCTTTTGCCTGTAGCATCATAACGGGAAAGATGTTAGTCAAAATAATTTGCAGATGAGATGAGAAAAATACAAGGTTTCTATTGGTACCAAAATCTCGGGTTTTTTGGTGTGAAAGGTGGGGTCGATGCTGAGGATCAGGTACTGCCTCTTTAATACTATTTATCCTTCTCTGAATGGAGAACTAAGTGGTTAATTTCAAGTAATGTGTGTCCTAATTGTCATAAGTCAGATAGGTCAACTATTTGCAAAGGGAAATCAATCAAATAGCCTTAAAATTCAATGTTCAGAGAGGAATTATCACAATATAACAAATTCAATTAATATTTGTTGTGTGACATTCAGCCAAAGTGGTGGTTCTTACAATAAATCCTGCCAACATTCTGTTTTGATCTTTAAACTTAATTCTCAGATTGAACACTGTGAGAGAAGTATCAGCCAGGTGTCCATTAGCCATGGGGGAGGATTTACTGCGCGATCTTGCCGAGTACAAGAACTACAGGAACAAGGCCGTGGTAGCTGCTTCTAGGTCTCTTATACAACTATTTAGGCATGTCAACCCTGAACTTTTACACAAGAAAGACAGGGTAAGAACTTTATTTCTGTCAAATGTGTTTGTCAAAAGTATTTCAGCTGGATGGGAATGTTTACTCTTCATGGCTACTACAAATTAACTTTCAAAGTCCATAAATTTTAGAAATGATGAATGCAGACTTGTTTGATTGTGCTTTTAAAAGTCTTTTAATTGGTGGAATGAACACCAACAGCAAAAGTAGGATTCATACATCTCTATTGTGTCACTCTGTGAAATAATATAACAAACTCATCTAATTTATTGGCCGTTTTTTATTCTTGGTGTTTGGGTTGCCCAGGGGAAACCAACTGATCACAGTACAGAGGTTAAGGCAACGGATTATGGACAGTTGGTGGCACCAGACTACATACCTGGGGCTGAGGTCTTGCCAGGAACAGAGGATGTATCAGAGGAGAAGAAGATCAATGAAGGTACTTGTTTATATTCTATAAAAAAATTAACAGCTCTCTTTTGTGTGTGTGTTTCAGTTTGGTTAGGTTTTCGTTTTTCATCATGTCTCGAAAAGTTTAAGTCCGATTTACACCAGACTTGGGGGTTAAGGTGCAACATGGGTTTCTTCGTATGTAGATGATGTCAAAGGTCATGGACCAAGGTCAAAGGTTATCTGAGGTCATGTTCCAGACTGCCATCTTTCCAGGGGATGACGCAAGTTTATTTGCTGTATTTTATTAAAGAAAGAAGGAAGCAAATCTGACAAAAAATTGACTGAAAATTTAAAAATATAACTCAAAATTTCATGATTGGTAAAATGATTTGGAAATTATTTGCACCAAGTAAGAGTATAAAATTTATTTTGGGACTTGCTGTAGTGCTACTACAGCAGTGCCTATAAGATAATAAGAAGGCAAAGTTGACAAGAGAAGACAAGACAAGAAGACAATTTATTTTTAAATCACAGATGGATGGCAAAGTGCTAGTGATGACGAAGATAGCGATGGCTCTTGGCAGGATGTTGTACATTCGTCAGATGAGGAAGATGCAAAGTCACAGGGTGAAAATCCTGCAGAGTCATTAACAACTGAAGAGAAAAAAGTCAGGCATCGGAGATCAGCTCAACCAGGGTGTTAACACAAGATGAATTTAAAGTAAGTCAAAACCTGTTCTGCTTAATTTTTTATGCTGTTTTATTTGTGCACCAAAGAAGGTTCTAAACAAAACTCTGTCAGGCCCTGGGGTCAGGCCAGAAGTAATGTCATCATTTTTGCACTTGTGATTGCAGCTAAGTTAACAAGATGCCCATATTTTTATGTTGAACAGTGTAAAAACTATGACATGACTCCTTCTAGCATGTCCATACCTCAAGCAGGACAAAGTATAGTTGTTCTTTGCCACAACTGCTCTTCTTGTTAATAAAGAATGAAAAGCTGATTCCGACAAAACTTTGTTCCATATACATAATAATTCATATTGAAAGGTTCACTATTATACAAATATTTAATGATCATGAGGGATCTTGTGGAATCTATTGGCCCCCGAGGAGAACTGGAGGGCATGGGGTACAAAATAGTACCCCACGCCCTCCAGTTCACCGAGGGGACCAATAGATTCCACAAAGATCCCGAATAAGATCATCAAGTATTTGTTTTATATCCTTCATGAATATATTTTTTGTTCGTTGATTGGTTAAAAGTGAAACTGAGCCTGAGGCCTACTTAACAAAAAATAGGCCTTCTGTAGGCCAGGCTAGGCAAGAGCTTTGACTACCTTTTAGATGGAGGAAAGTCTGCTCCACTTACGATATCAACACCTTTTTCGGTAAACAAATGACGCTGAAGTCCGTACCGAATTTACTGGATAGATATTTTCTGCATAGAAAGAGCTCACCCTTCCGTTTCCGTGCACAGCCATGAAGTGTGAGATCGGCGTGTCAATGCTAACTGCAATTAAAATAAAAAATCACCACAGGAATCACCGGTGATATCCTGAAACAACTCCTCGAACACTGACAGAACATACGTAATTAGTTTCTTTGTATTCTCACTATCCGTGCAGAAGGTTTCCCACCTGGGCGCAGCCATGTTGTTGTTACGGTGTCGAAGAAATAGCCTCAATCAATGTGTCAAAGTTCCTTTTAGAGCAATAACTAATACCAACGTACACATACGTTGATAAATACAAGTAAGAGTCTGTGCATTATCATGCATAATGTCAACAGTCGTATTGACCACAGCGAAAGAACCGATAAAGGAACTAATAACACGGGTATCGAGGCTAGAGGGAAATGGGCACCTATTTCCCTCTGACGTCAGGGAAAATAGGTGTCTTTTTCCCTGTGATCTCTCTTTCGCTCTCTTTCTCGCAAATAGTTAAACTATTTGTAGTCATGTGATGCACTTTTAACCAATCAATGAACATGAATATATTCATGAGGGATATAAAGTTCACTATCCTACACATTTAGAGCTATTCAATCGGATAAATTATTAGAGCAAACCACACTGAATGGACAAGATTTAGATTTGAGCTGCAATAGGACGTTATTGACTTTATTTAGTGGTCAAGGGATTTTTTTTTTTTAAATTGTTGCACCATGTGTGTTCTTTCAGCATAGTTTGCTGTGCATTGGCAAGATTCTGATTAGGAACATCGTTGAGGACCAATGCTTGTCCTAATTTCATATGCTTTTTGTTGTGTATATAGAATTTTACCAAATAAAAAGTAACTTTAAGCAACAACTGCTGCTAGTGTCAAATTGATTGTCCTAGTTTGTTATTACCAAATAATTAATTACAATTTGCTGACAATTTGAATACACATATTAGATTTAAAAAAAAATTAAAATAAATCTATTCTTGAATTTGACAAAGCTTCTGTTTTTTTCAGCAAATTCATCAAATGCAGATGGCTAAAGAGCTACCTTCATCCAAAGGCAAAGCAGGCAAAGGCACCAAGAGAAAACATGTGGAAATAGAAGAGCCTCAAAGGTAAACTATAACACTCCTTACTGCTAATTTTGAATGTGATTGAATCAATTACAAATCAACTATAATCCCAGGAAAATTGACGGAACACTTTTTAAAGTAAACATTGCAGTCGTTCCCTTCCTGTCCCATCCAGACCATTCTCATGTTTCTTTCTCATGTTTCATTTTCATGTTTGTCATGGCACAAGCTACTTAAATCCTCATCAGTCAGCTGTGCCAATTGTGTGAATGGTGTAGATCTTCGATGACTAGGGTATTGAAAAGTTGATGAATGACTCCCAGTGGCAGCAGAACTGGGAAGAAGGGGTGCACTTTTGAAAGTGGAGGGGCTTCCCCACCATTTTTCATAGATGGTTGATGATAAACGTCGTTCTTATCATAGCTATACCAGAAAACGATAGTAAAGTATTGAAAATTGCTCAGATAAAATCCCAAGTTCCCCCTCCACTTTGAAAATTGATCTGCCTGATAACTTTTTTCTTAGAAAGCTCTCATGTTGTATGTAATTGTGTCTGTAATCAAATGTAACTCTGTGAGTGTTTGAACAGTTCTCTGTCTTCAGGCCCTTGATAATCTGTTTCATTTGAATAATTTTTGAGGTTGAGCTTTAAAAATGTAATGTGTAAAAATCACCCCCACCCCACAAATGATCCTTAGTAGTTAAAAGTTTACCATCAAGAAATTAAAAGTTTAACCATTATTATATGACTGATATGTTTTTTCAGTGGAGAACTTTTGCCATTAAGTAAAATTGAAACAGTGATGGGCAGAAAGAAGCAGACTAAGGAACAAAGGATAGCAACCATGGCGGTAAGATAGTATACAAATATATACTGATATGAGAGGCTCTGGTTAAAACTATGGTCCCTCAGTGACTACATTAGTGCTATTTTGCTGAGGGGCTGTGGCTGCGCCCCTCAGCAAACCAGCACTAATGTAGTCACTGAGGGACCATAGTTTTAAGCCAGAGACTCGAATAGAGTCAGTATATATTTGTTTTATATACTTCATTAATAAATTTCCAGTTAACAATGAAAAAAATTATAATTTTTGCATTTTCATTCAATAAATTTCACGTCAAACAATGCATAAAAAAAAAAAAAAAAAAAATGGCTAAAGAGCTACCTTCATCCAAAGGCAAAGCAGGCAAAGGCACCAAGAGAAAACATGTGGAAATAGAAGAGCCTCAAAGGTAAACTATAACACTCCTTACTGCTAATTTTGAATGTGATTGAACCAATTACAAATCAACTATAATCCCAGGAAAATTGACGGAACACTTTTTAAAGTAAACATTGCAGTCGTTCCCTTCCTGTCCCATCCAGACCATTCTCATGTTTCTTTCTCATGTTTCATTTTCATGTTTGTCATGGCACAAGCTACTAAAATCTTCGATGACTAGGGTATTGAAAAGTTGATGAATGACTCCCAGTGGCAGCAGAACTGGGAAGAAGGGGTGCACTTTTGAAAGTGGAGGGGCTTCCCCACCATTTTTCATAGATGGTTGATGATAAACGTCGTTCTTATCATAGCTATACCAGAAAACGATAGTAAAGTATTGAAAATTGCTCAGATAAAATCCCAAGTTCCCCCTCCACTTTGAAAATTGATCTGCCTGATAACTTTTTTCTTAGAAAGCTCTCATGTTGTATGTAATTGTGTCTGTAATCAAATGTAACTCTGTGAGTGTTTGAACAGTTCTCTGTCTTCAGGCCCTTGATAATCTGTTTCATTTGAATAATTTTTGAGGTTGAGCTTTAAAAATGTAATGTGTAAAAAATCACCCCCACCCCACAAATGATCCTTAGTAGTTAAAAGTTTACCATCAAGAAATTAAAAGTTTAACCATTATTATATGACTGATATGTTTTTTCAGTGGAGAACTTTTGCCATTAAGTAAAATTGAAACAGTGATGGGCAGAAAGAAGCAGACTAAGGAACAAAGGATAGCAACCATGGCGGTAAGATAGTATACAAATATATACTGATATGAGAGGCTCTGGTTAAAACTATGGTCCCTCAGTGACTACATTAGTGCTATTTTGCTGAGGGGCTGTGGCTGCGCCCCTCAGCAAACCAGCACTAATGTAGTCACTGAGGGACCATAGTTTTAAGCCAGAGACTCGAATAGAGTCAGTATATATTTGTTTTATATACTTCATTAATAAATTTCCAGTTAACAATGAAAAAAATTATAATTTTTGCATTTTCATTCAATAAATTTCACGTCAAACAATGCATAAAAAAAAAAAAAAAAAAAATGGCTAAAGAGCTACCTTCATCCAAAGGCAAAGCAGGCAAAGGCACCAAGAGAAAACATGTGGAAATAGAAGAGCCTCAAAGGTAAACTATAACACTCCTTACTGCTAATTTTGAATGTGATTGAACCAATTACAAATCAACTATAATCCCAGGAAAATTGACGGAACACTTTTTAAAGTAAACATTGCAGTCGTTCCCTTCCTGTCCCATCCAGACCATTCTCATGTTTCTTTCTCATGTTTCATTTTCATGTTTGTCATGGCACAAGCTACTAAAATCTTCGATGACTAGGGTATTGAAAAGTTGATGAATGACTCCCAGTGGCAGCAGAACTGGGAAGAAGGGGTGCACTTTTGAAAGTGGAGGGGCTTCCCCACCATTTTTCATAGATGGTTGATGATAAACGTTGTTCTTATCATAGCTGTACCAGAAAACGATAGTAAAGTATTGAAAATTGCTCAGATAAAGTCCCAAGTTCCCCCTCCACTTTGAAAATTGATCTGCCTGATAACTGTTTTCTTAGAAAGCTCTCATGTTGTATGTAATTGTGTCTGTAATCAAATGTAACTCTGTGAGTGTTTGAACAGTTCTCTGTCTTCAGGCCCTTGATAATCTGTTTCATTTGAATAATTTTTGAGGTTGAGCTTTAAAAATGTAATGTGTAAAAAATCACCCCCACCCCACAAATGATCCTTAGTAGTTAAAAGTTTACCATCAAGAAATTAAAAGTTTAACCATTATTATATGACTGATATGTTTTTTCAGTGGAGAACTTTTGCCATTAAGTAAGATTGAAACAGTGATGGGCAGAAAGAAGCAGACTAAGGAACAAAGGATTGCAACCATGGCGGTAAGATAGTATACAAATATATACTGATATGAGAGGCTCTGGTTAAAACTATGGTCCCTCGGTGACTACATTAGTGCTATTTTGCTGAGGGACTCGAATAGAGTCAGTATATATTTGTTTTATATACTTCATTAATAAATTTCCAGTTAACAATGAAAAAAATTATAATTTTTGCATTTTCATTCAATAAATTTCACATCAAACAATGCATCTCTGTGAGTGAATGAATGTGGTAGTAAGCATGCAATCCACTAAGCGCAAATGCAGATGCGCTACGCGATCGCAGTAAGTTACACGAATTAAGCGCCGTAAATAGTACCTCTGAACCGTAAATAGTACTTCTGAAAAATGAACTATTTACGGGTGGGCGTGGCTTAGGGATACTATTTACGGATGGCGCCGGTTTCTCACCGCATAGTTGAACTATTTTTAATCACGTGATAGAGTTTCAACCAATAAGCAATCTTAAATTTATTAATGAAGTATATAATAACTCATAGTTAAATGTGCACTTTCTTTTAGCCTGCAGTTACCACATCATCTGCATAGCATAAGTATAATATGTTGCATGCTATGTGGAGTATATTAGAGCGGCTTTTGTGAGACTGATGTATGTACACTGCAAGTCAAAAAAAAAAAAAACTCACTTTCACGGCCGGATTCTTACTCACTATACCGCAGCTACTCCATGTCTGCCCCGGCAGCTACTGCACAGTACACACTGAACTATTTACAGTGCATTAGCTGCAAGACAGGGCTTCCAAAGTACACAGTTATTAGGTTTACAATGACGTGTCTACCCAAGTCACTACTCTACTTACCTACCCTAATGGCTACTCACTAGTTGCCCACTAGGTAGAGAGAATGTGGATATGGTGCGGACAATACCAAGTAAACATGGAGCTTCTTTGTATCTACCCCACAGTTACTATGCCACCATCTGGGTAGTAGACAAATTACGGCGCTATACATTTGTTTTCTGTTTAGCATTTTTGTTTATTTTTGATGAAAATCATTATGAAATTGATTTGGGCATCATCAGAAACCCTCATATCCAATGCACATTTCATAAAAAATGCAAATATATGCCAAATATATATAAAAATCTAATTGACCAAGAGAAATACCATACACACTGAGAGCCGTTGTAATGATGTCACTACTCTGTGACAGTGCAGACAGCTGCTGAGTGTACACTCTCCATCTACAAGGCAAAAAAAATTGGAATCCTGGCCTGCGAGTGTACGTCTAGTGGGTGGTGAGTAATCCCTGTCTACTCAGTGGTAGCTGCTTGGCTACTAAAGTAGAAGCCACCATTCCTTTTACAATATAAGGGTATTTAAGCTTGTAGTGCATTCTGCTAGCACACTACGCACTGGCCGGTGATTGGGTACAAGTGCACCTTGACAACAATCGCCGATGCTGAGTGGCTCAATCGTGCGCAATCTGTTCAAAATTTGCATAGCCCTGGCCCCGGAAGTGGGATGACGAGCGAACTACGTGTTAAAGGAATCGTGGCTTAGACTTTACCATGAAGAATCTGGCTGTGTTGGTGTAGAACATGTGAGAACTGAAAAGTACTCTGCAGTTGCTCATAACGTGTGCAGAGTGGCTACTGTTTCTCTCTTCAATCTTTAAACCTAACATTCCATTGGTTTCTAGCCTTTCTCCCGGGAGGAAGTGACGGAATACGGGAAGTGGGGAAAGGGAAAAGTCAGTAATTCGGGTCGGTCTCGAACCAGGGCCCTTCGGGACCCCATGACTGGGTATAGCACACTACGACTGTGTTGCTGGCCTGGCCAGCGATTTTGTGCCCATATGTGTGTGTCAGTTTGAGGACACAATTGTTACATCCGGGACTTATTAGTGCATTTTTCTCACTCAGTGCATAGGCGTCTGTTGGTGTTTGGTACCGTTAGGGTAAGGGCATATGTCTGTATTTCCTGCTAGTGCCCGTTCAAAACAATTGGTGCTTGCAATCAAATAGGGGCAATATGAAAATGATTTATTGAGTATTTATAGATTTCAAATCAGATAGTTGAAGAATAGTGAATGCCTTTTATTGTGGGTAACAGTACAGATGCTATTTCTCATTTAATATTCTGTTAGGCTAGGAGAATGAAGCGATGCCATCGCTTTTATGCAGCTATTTTGCAAAGCATATCATGCAAGCCAACTCTTTGTGCTCGGGATTTCAACTATAATTTGGTCACACTGCGCATGTTTTGTAATACCAGAAAGTACTGACATAACTTTACACATTTGGCCAGATAATGCATACATGTAGATATTGTGTGCTGTTTAGTGATAACAATGAAAATGCTGTGATGTTGTTTCAGGCTGGTCGTGATGGAAGAGAGAAGTTTGGGAGAAAACAACAGAGAATGAACCCTCACGCCAGTACCACTAACAGGGAGAAGCGGAAGAACAAGCCGTTTATGATGGTGAAGCAGAAGCATACGATAAAGCACAAGCAGAAGAGGTCGTTTAGGGAAAAACAGGTAATAAGATCTTAGCAAGCTCATCTTGCATCATAAAGTTTCATGCCTAAAGGTGCGTTCATACTGCTACTGCATCTGTGTTGCGATTTTGTGTGTTTCTGCACAGCGCTCTGCTGCAGTATACTGCATCACTGTAACACAAAGTTAAATTAACTGAGTTGCAGCAGAAAGCGATTGATTTAGTGGCAACGCAACAAACTGTGCAACAAGGTGTGAATGCATCTGTAAGCATTCTCATCAATTGCATTTGACTTGTAGTGGTGAGCATAGTTGTCAGAAATCTTGAATTCTTGTCAAATAGAAAACAAAATGACAGGGATGTAAGACTTCTTGAAATTTCTGGAATTATGGAAATTTGGCCATAATAAAAAATATTCCGGACATTAAAGAGACTGGCATGTTTGAAAAATAGTGCACACTCAAGATTTTTCAAAACTAATATTTTTTGCATGGTTGTAAAGCTTTTATATACATTAACCCTCGCCTGCACCCTGATTGAGTGGTCTGTGACCTTTGTGGTTTTAATATAGACACATTTAAAATTACGGCAAACATAAAGTTACTGGGCTGTCTTTGGCCTCTTATTTGTCCTTTTCTTTTTTTTGGTATGTTATTTTTATGTGTAAAATATATCTCTATTCTTCCAATGGACTATCATTTGCGAGCAAGTTGAAGAAATTTCATATTTTGTGAAAATGCTTTAACCACTTGACTGCAGCTAGCCATTTTTCATACAATGGTATGCAAAGCTGCACTTCCAATTTATGTGGTCAGAGGTCACTTCTGGGTTCATAACCTATTGAGGCAGGGTCATACAAGGTTCATAAGAGCCACTGTGGGACCACTATAGGGTATGGTTGAAGGTCGATTAATTAAACTTACCTTATTTCAGTGTCTGTAGGGCGGAATATTGCACCCTCCACACACACAGCAGTAAGTTCTGTAGGGCGGCATATTATGCCCTCCATGGTCAGATAGTTAAATAACAACTGTAAATTGCAATTCTTCTCTGTGCAGTTATTCAATGTGATAGTAATCAAATGTTTTTGTTGTTGTTTTTTATGCAGATTGCTCTTAGAGATGCCTTACTAAAGAAAGCCAAGCAAAAGAGATGATGACTGTGAAGTGACATCCAAACATACTTTATTCAAAAGGAAACTATAATACAGTTGCATTTTGAGATCCTATTTTCAAACATGCTAATTTAAGTTTCCACAATTTTTTTCTGACACAATGTCACTTGCATGCCTAAAAAGGAATCTCTTCACAGTACTGGGAATGTGAAATTTTAAGTTTGGATATGACCTGTGCAAAATTTGAGGATGTCCCAGACCCAATGGATTGATGATCTGTTTGTAGCCATATCTGTATTATGATGTCAGGCACTGGTCTTACAGATAATCAGTAAAAATAATTGCTAAAGATGTCCAGATTGGAAATCTTCATTAAGACCTGTGTGCATTACACCTTATAGGCTAAATACACCCGCTAATAGGCCAAATACAATCTCGTATATGATAGTGTTATACACCTGGCGCAAATAGAAATTTGGCATATCTTGCATTCTTATTCAGTGGGCGTGGTTTATCATGTTAACAAGAAATTTGATTGGTTTAGGTCAAAGCTCTGCCCATCCATTACTTGGTAATAGGCGGATAGTGCGTGCGGCAAATACACGGTGTAGTCAAATATATGATACCCCACAAATAGTTTACGTTGGTATGGGCATGTGTTGAGGAAGGATGATGAGCATGCCTTAAAGGTGCAACGAGAGATCAACATATCAGGTGTCCCTAAAAAAATTGAAAGTAATGATTTTGCCCGGATGTAAAGCTTTCCATCAAAAACATTCCCAATCTGAAATTGATTAAGATGAGAAATGCTGCTTTGGTACAAATATTGTGAATTTAATTATTATAGGAGCAATACAAAATTCCAGCCTATGTTTTATTGAAAATAATAAGCACTCACATTCTTTTTCTCTCCTTTAGGACATGTGGAACCAAATAAAAGTACGAAAGCGTTTGAGTGTCTAGTCATAATAGAAATACTATTATGACACAAACTGTTGGTGTCTCAAATCTCTTGTGCAACTTTAGAAGGGCCTTTGAGTTTGAGGTGGGAGGTTCGAGGAGGAGTGGACGCCCAAAGAAGACATGGAAGAAGCAAGTGGAGGAGGAGAGTAGGAGGGTTGGGTTGAGGATGGAGGATGCATTGCATCAGGTGAAGTGTAAGGAATGAGTAAGGACGGTTGCTGCCAGTGTGAGGTGAATCCGGCCACTCCCCGTTTACGGGGACAAAACCGGATTTAAAAACTTTGGATTTACTACTACTATACGCGTTGTCCTGCATCGTGCATGTCACGTTTGTACGCAAATACAATTAACACAGCGTGACAATCACTGCGCGATGACTTTGGTTCCTTGGATTGAAACATTTGTTTTCATGGATATGCTGGCATGCACCACTCAAAATATTGGATGCCCATCCATTATGACACCATCTAAGATGGCCAAAAAAAATCTCATCTTTTATTCTCTAAGTCAATGTTGTTCAAATGTCTAACCATTGTGAATAATTCTGAAATATATATTGTGTATTCAAGGGCTTGACTTTTCATATGATACCTTGTTTATCAAAATCATGCTCAAAATGGCAGAGAAAGAAGGCACGAAATACAAAAAGTGGTCCAACAAAAGTTGCACTTCTAAAGGGCACTGTGGTGCACTGTTGGCCGCATGGTAGCTTTATGTACAGCGCAGTACCCAAAAGTACAACTTTGCCTGAACAACTTTTTTGTGTTTTTGGATTTTCAATCTCTGTGATTTCTTGCATGATTTTGACAAACAAGGTCTCACATTAAAAGGCAAGCTCTTGGCAACAAAATGTATATTTCAGAATTATTTACAATAGTCAGACATTTTAAGAACATTGACTGCAAGACATGCCAAGTTTCTTTTTTGTCCCACCTGTATTTTAAGACTATCGCAAATCTTAAAGGCACACCAAAGGTTTTCAAGGTATCCATTATTGGATCATGTACAGTGAATTCACTGTAACTCAATAGCTCCTGAAAATTATGAATTTTGTGAATTTAGGATTTTACCATTTTCCTTTTTTCATGTCATCTTTCCATTGCATTAAGAAGACAATTTAAGCAGATAATTTTCTCAAATCATTAATCCAGGATTGCAATATATTATTTTTGAATGTTTGAAAAATAAACATTTCCATTTTATATCAAAGTGTTTAAATGTGTATGAAGTTATTGAAAAAAATCACTTTTCAATACATACATGTATCTGCTATATTGTAATAAACTTGCCATCTTACACAATGTCCATTTGCCATTTTTGTGTTGTCTGCAAGAGGGCACATAGAGATTGCTTTGGTAGAGTGTGTGTGTGTGTCTGTGGTAAATTTTAACCCAATGTTATCGCTAAACATAATGGCCCACTGTTTCAACATACATGCACACATTTTCATGGTCCTTACCTGGCATGGTCCTTAGATTCTTGGAGATTTTTGCCCGAAATCATGCTCCAGGAGCATATATTTTCAACTCGTCTCATAGGGGCGCTATTCATTATTATGTGTGCGCTTTATTCTGTTAATGTTTATATTGAAGTATTACAAAAGAACAACTTCCTGCCGGCTCGGATTGCGTGGCGTGTGTCTGTGGGCGCTCGTCTTGTTATCTAAAGGCCGTGGGTTTGAATCCCACTCCAGGAACAAAATTTAGTTTATGATTTTATTTGTATTTTAGAGTTGGAAAAAACATCAGAGTTGTGGATTGAAGTAGAAAAATATTTAATAGCTGCCTTATGAGATAATAAGACTGGTCATGATCCTGGAGCATGATTTCGGGCCACAATCTCCGACGTGCTGGTCCTTAGGTAGTGCTCCACAGTTCCCCTCTCACAAGTGGGGTCAAAGGTCATCTAGAGGTCATAAAGGTTATGGCCCAAAATAGTTAGATTTATCAATTTGCGTGTTTTCACATATGTCAATCAATTTTCATGACACTTGGGTAGTGATGCCCTCATGTGACCTTGGTGACCCCATTTGACCATCCCCATTCACAAACCGTGACACAGCAGATGACACATGCATTCAAAACTTTTTTTCAGTGCTGGATAAAAATAGGTAGGGCTAAATAGAGACCCATTTAAAATGCATCACTTGGTTTACTCAAAAATACTCCTCAGCATTTTATATTAAAGCAATAACAGCACATTTTTTTTTAAGAGCGCCCCCAATTTTCCAAATATTATGAGATTTTTGCACAGTTGCATTGGTTTATTGGCTATTAAACTCTACCTGTGATTGGAAGAGCTCAAAATTCTGTGTGTCGCAAAAGAAGGAATTTTGTAATTTGAATAATTAATGTCCGAGATCTCCGATAGTAATTCAACGGCTGCTGGAAACGTCCTTCCCATATGAAATAGCAGGGAAATTGCGCCATATATGTGTCTACTTTATTAAATTAGTTGTTCCGTCCATTCAGACAAGGTCAGAGGTTTTTTATGAGGTGCCACTATTTCATCCTGAACAGACATAAAATTGTGGTTTCCAGCTCCACCGTCAAATTGGTATCCCGATTCTAATTACACAATCAATTCTTTTATGACAAATACACATTTTTTAGCATTGTCGTTCGCAGGTACACAATGTAGTTTACTAGACAATTATTAACAAAACTGTGCAAAAATCTCCAATTTTGAAAATTGCGGGCACTCTTAAAAAAATGTGTCATTATTGCTTTAAAGGTGCATTTCATGATCCTAGCACCTCATTTTTTTTATTGGCCCCCACAACACGTTTTGTGTGGGCTCATGTTGTACCGCAGATGGGTGGATAGGCAGCAAAAGCAATAATCTACAGACTAAACTGATTATTCAATGATCTTCTACCATGGCATGGTGATAGAACATGAGAACATGTGCTGTATACTTTATGGACAAGTTATGAATATTAATGAGCTCATTTGCATTTTTGAAGAAAAAGCATTAATCCACTACAGACTAAACCAATTACTCAGTGAACTTCTAACGTGGCACAGTGGTAGAACATGATGAGTTTATGTGCTCTGGACAGGTTGTGAATATTAATGAGCTCATTTGCATATTTTGAAGGAAAAGCGTTAATCCACTCTACAGACTAAACCAATTACTCAATGAACTTCTATCGTGGCACAGCACAGTGATATAGAACATGAGGTAATGTGCTGTATATATTAATATTAATTTGCTCATTTACATTTTTTTCTAGAGTGGATTAATGCTTTTGCTGCCCATCCGCCTTTACTTGGCAAATCTGAAGTAAATGTTTTCAAATGGCAGCAGTGCGTAACCTGATTTTAGTGCAATCAGTGATGTGAGAGGCTGCAGACCAAAGAGTTACTCTCAACTTTCAAAATTTGCAAGCTTGGTTTTAAACAAGTACTGAAAAAAATGGAAGCAAGCACTGAAAAAATTTGAAACAAGCACTGAAAAAAATTGAAAACAGCATAAGATTGGGGTAAAAAGACTTCCCGATACATCTCTTTTGTGACCTTGGCTCGTAGTCAATACCACATAACCAAGGTTTGTGTGTTAACAGTATATGAATAATGCCTTTTAAAAAAGCCACTGCAAAAGAATCGTGGCCAGTGTTTTAGATACCTGCCGCGTACATAAAGCGTTCAGTGTAAGACACAGCATACGTATTTGCATCGCATTTACAGAGCTGCTTAAGGCGGTGTTAAGGCAGGAACTTAGTCAAATGGCCAGATTTTAGTTTATTTAATGTACCGTGTGTCCCAAAAAAAAACGCAACACTTGGTGGCAGGCGCCACAAGTTTTGAACAAAAGCATGTGACTACTTATACTTTGTTGTAAGATAAGATGGGACTGTTGGCTAATATCCCTGAAAAGTTCATAAAGGTAGAGTCAATATTTTTTAAGATATGACCCCAGAAATCAAGTAACCTGCAGGACCCATTTAACCAAATTGAGGCGCTATTAACTACAAAGACGGCACTGTACGTTTTGCGCTCAGAACCACTAATATGAATTTCTAAATTCAACCACCATTTTCCTTTTTTAAAGACAGCTATTGCAACAGATATTAACATTGTGAATGTTTCCATTGGTAATAACAACTAAAAACATGCATTTTAACACACTTAAGATCGAATTAGGAATGTATGATCAGAGGACAACAAACTCTTCGTATTGTAGAACAACAAACTCTTCGTATTGTCCAAATAAGATAGCATTGGATTAGAGCTAATCATTCGTAAACATTTTGTGACGGCACATAAAGAGTTGTCTTAACCCAAAACTTAATGACAGAATGAATATACTGATATTGTTATTGAATTTTGTGTTGAAACAAAGGTTTTACTTTCATAAAGTTGAGAATGTAACATTATTTTCAGTAACAAGCAAGTTGCAGCCCAGCGCATTTTATCATTTTATGTGATGTGGAGTTTGTCTATGACTTAGTCATAGTTTTATATCGTCTTGAAACATATTTTATCACCAATAAATTAATGTTTTATCATTGGGAAAGTAAATGTTGATTGCATCAAATTGTATGCCATTCGTTTTTAATTGACACCTGTTGTTGTGTGGTTACCAACCTCCTCATTTTTGTAAAATGGGTTCTGGGCTCCTGGGTTACTTGATTGTTGCGGGTCATATCTTAAAAACATGAAGCTGAAGTAGCCAAACTTAGGTAATGTAGGAGGGGACAATCCCTTACTAACCAAGTAATTAATTCCCCCAGGGACCTCCCCAAGGTCTGACAGGGGGTGGGGAAATGTCAAAAAGTCAACATTTCACAAAAAAAAAGGTGTAAACAGTTTGCAATAACTTTTTTTCCAGAGTAGTCAAACTTGGGTATATTGTAGGAGGGGACAAGTCCTACTAACCATGTAATTCATTACCCCCAGGGTCCTCCCCTGGGTCTGACAGGGGGTGGGCAAATGTCAAAAAAGGTCAACATTTCCCAAAAAAGTCAAATCTTTTTTTCTAGTTGAGTTGAGTAGCCAAACTCAATATAAGTTTAGTCTATAGACAAAGTGTTTAGACCTATGCCTTTGATAAGCTCCTAGGCGACCGCCTAACTGCCCGATATGGAGTTTTGTTGAGGTTTGGGTCCAACAGTCCACATAGCTTCAAGTGCCTTCCATGCAGACAGACTGGCTTATGGACTTTTTTGTCTCCACCTTGTTGTTTCATATCAATGGCAATAGTATGTAGTTTCATGAACAGATATTGAATTTAATTGAATATTCAGGTTTTGAGTGTATGGCAAAAGGTAAACAAATTACATGTTGTGGACGTACATTTCCAAAAATGTCTAATGAACCACTCTGTACTATTTTTACTTGTTTTTCAAACCAAGTTTGCAATTTTGAAGTGGAAAGTAACTCCTTTGATGTGGAACTTGTCCTTCAAACTTAATGGCAGGTATTCTGAAAGGGAGTCTAATTGGGAGACCTGGGTTTAAACCAGAAGTTAGTCCCTACATGCCGAGGGCCTTTTTCTTCAAAATACTGTGAAGTTAATGTAACAGGTGGAAAATTCCTCATGGATGAGCCTTACCAGCCCATCCATGAGGAATTTTCTCACCTGTTCAGCATTTTTTTAGAGTATGTTGGAAGGAAAAAAGGTCTTAGTTGAAACCGGGTCGAAATTTTCTCCCTTTCAATCCCAGCCTATATTATTAACATAAAATGGTCATTTATTTTCATTTGCAGATATACAATTTGGAAATACTTCCACAATGTGTGACTTGTCCATGCTAACTAAGAATGGGATTGAAATTAAATGGTCAGATCTCACACTTTCTTAGCAAACCAAATTCAAAAGTCTTGAATAAATTTAGGTCTTGGTCCTAAATTCTGTGAACTGTAAAACTAGCCAGCCTGAGAAATCTTCATTTTTAAACTTAATTCAGTTTTTTTTTTGGGGGGCCCTGAATGCTGCGTTTTCCTTATGTTCAGCCTGATTTCTTGTGTTTTTGCACGTTTTTTTCATGTAGTTCATTTCATGCCGTTTAATTATTTTTGGAGGATTCCTGCAAGCCATAGTGGAAATAGTTCTCCAATAGATCACATAGGTGTGATGGATGAAAAAAATCCAGTTTTCTTTATGTAGTGATTAGAACAGCCAACCCAGTTCACACTGTTCTTGGGTTTCCTTTTCTGTTTTTGTCCAATGAAACCTTCCAATACTTGTAGTAAGTCAGGAGGAATTGTGGTCACAGGGTGGAAATGGAATAAAGACTTTTTTCAATCGTCGATTTTATTAATGAGACCTAAGCAATAGGGTTGCAATTTTTGTGCAGGCATTTTCTAGAAATCCAATATGGCCGCTACCACTCTCAAATTCATTAAAATGGCCATAATTGTATGATCTATACCAGTTTTTTAAAACAGCCAGTATCTATCTACTGGAACGTTGGTTTGATGGTTATTTGCTCACAACCTTGTCCCTCACACTCCACTCCTGTGCCCCCCCCTCGACCGCTCCACGTGCTCGCAACCTTCACCTCCCACCCTTGACCATAACCGCTCCAGTTTTGTGATAGAGGCATATTCCTAGCTCTATACCCAGTATGAACACAGATCTGCATTCAAAGTGTGGTAACATGCTTACCAATAAAGATGGCAGCCAATATGATGCCTTTCAAGTCTTAAAAATAAAACCTACAAATTGTCATATAGTCATATAGATTGGGCGGCCATTTTGAATTTTTAAGCATGTGTCAAACACAAATACCAAATACAGTTTGTGATGTTCAAAGCATAATTTATACTTTAATTTAAACTTTAATAAAAACTTTAAATCATTTTGGATGCTATAACTAAATCCAAGACTGATGTATTGTCCAATTTAATCGGTTTTAAACGAAGCTAAAAAACCCGGCCACCATAATTGGCTCCCATCTGTAAAATGTTTTGCATGTTAAGAAACACCAAAATGCCAGAAAGGATGTCAAAAATGTCCAAATACTTATCCCATACCTTCATTTACACCTTTATAATATATTAGTGATTTAACTCTATGATATAGATATAATATAGGTTAGAGCCGGCATATTGGCTGCCATCTTGAATATAAAAAATGTCGATTACAGAGAAATGGCCAAGAAGGGTTTCTAAGTGACCAAATACAATACTCTAATGTAAAGCATAAACCTACATAGACATCGATCCAAGCCTCTCACTGCCAAATTGGAGAACACTTATGACATGTCTGGATGCGTTCGAAATTCATTCCCGAGGTTTTTAAAAAATAAACTTGATAGTGTGTTCATGGTAACATATTTTGGACACCTCAAACATGTTTTATGTGTTTAGGATTAATTCTGCATATCAATAAATATAGTATACTGGAGGGGAGTTAAGGATCATTTTTAATGATCCGACGCATATTTGACTTTTGAGGCGCCATATTGGATATTGGGCACTGTCATACGACCAATTCCATTATTAACACTTCATCGTGCGTAACAACAACGGAGTACCGCAAAAAATTGTCTATCAAAAATACTTAAGGTCTTTTTGTGATTTTGGACATGAAGCAGCCATATTGTATTTTCAAAAATGGCACTTGGCCACCAAATTTGCACACCCTTCAAAAATTATTGGCTTAGGTCCTAATCAACTAAAACTATCGATAGAAAAGTCTGTACGCCATTTCCATCCTTCAGGCTGTTTGCGAACTTCCACCTGACTATAGTGTTCTACAATCAAATGCAATTTGCATCCTAAATCCCCCGATTTCCCTTTAAACAACTCAATAAATGAAACAGAGACCATATGTTTTAAAATAATAAACACATTTATTCAACACATTGTACATGATTTTATATAGCAAAATTGGAATGAAAAGGCACTACATAACTATAAAACTACAAAAAATATGCACATAAATGAAGAGCGCAATTATCTTTAGTATGGGCAAAAAGGGTGTTGTCACAGAATAGAAAAACCAAGGAAGAAACGAGTACAGGGGAGTCACATAATCTACTTGTAACAGGATTTCTTTTTCATTTTGGACCACTTATACAATGACAAACAAGTGCTAAATAGAACTCTTCAAATGTGGTAAACCTGTCATACAATGTTTTCCACTGTACGATTTTCGAACACAAAAACATTTTGACCTAACCAATCCAGCGTTTTGCTAGTTGAAGCAAAACAATTTTCTACCAAATTGGCCCATACCGTAGGAAATTTGTGAGCTAGTGTCAACCACATTTTTGTTTCACTAACATCAAAAGGAAACCTTTCCAGGCCTTACATTTTCAATCACAATAAAAATAAGGACAATATTACTTCTTTCGATACCAAAATCTTGATGCGATTGCATAGGAAGAGGTTGTCGATCGTGTCACATACCTTAAAGTTTTTTCCAAGCATTTCTTTTGGCTTCAGCCATTTTGGAGAAGTGGCAACAAGCCATTTATTGAAACATGTCATTGACTAAAAACTTGTGCCATTATCTTAAATTGGAAATCCTGATATCATTTTTTGTGCATCGGAAAACTATTTTTATGTCTCGTTGGTTCTATAAAAGCTCTAGTAACAAACATTTTCCTTTCCCCCCCTTTTTTTTAAAACCAAAGGCATGGAGGGAAACTAGGTTTTGCTTGTCTCAATTAGATGCCACGATGTCCATCTCTGCATTCATTCTAGCATTACATTGTGCTGCCTTTATTTCGCATGTGTAAATGCTGCAGATCTGAGGTCAGCGTGGGTGTGCATTTCTGGGATGCAAACCCCTTTCCAACTGCACCCAACCACTCATGATGCGCACCAACTCATCGGCTACCGCTTCCAAACGGCTCATGTGTTCAAGCAAGCCGACCTTCCCGATTCCAACCTGTCACTATTGTTTTAAGCTGCAAGAAAAAATCGTGGCGGGTTTTTTCAAATTTGCCAGATGTTCCCGACCACACAAGACTGCAAGACTGTAAAGCAGTCCCAGACGGGGCCAAAACTACAACCTGAAAAAGGAAAATACTCATGATTTTTCGAAAAAAAATGGCCATGCAGCACCAGTCTTGAGCAGTCTGGGAAGCGGTTTTCTAGCAATAATGGGTAAGACTACAGACACTGCACATAACAGCCCGACCTTGTGCCAGAACTACACATTAAAAGAAAAACTGCTCACAATTTTCGAAAATTGGCCAACCGGCAACAGTTTTGTCTGTCTGGAAGTGTTTTTCTAGCAATATATCGCTTTGTGGACTGAGCCTACTTGAGATCAAACCTAATGTTACCAATTGCTTTGTTTTTTTCAATGTGTCCACTCACCAAGACCTTGTACACATAAACAGCAATTGTTCTACAGAGCTTCTTGCTTTATAAGTACCATCAGGTTAATTATAGGTTACTAACTGCGTATTTACACTTCTTGCCAGAAAATGGGACAAATTTTAGATTTTGAAGCTCTACTGCGGAGCTCGTGCATTGGACAAACATCAAATTCGGTGCAAGTGCATTGATTGTTCATTTTTCGAGCAAAAGTTAATGCTTCATTTATTAAACCTAATCATAATGACAGACAACATACAAATTTACCTTAATTAGGAATAAACAGTAGTTTTTTAAACTATATTTATCATAGAGATTAAAAACAAATGACCCCACTGAAAAATAAATCAGTCCTGCCCGACGCGTTCGAAAGCATTTTATGCGTACGCGTGTGCAATTAGACATTTCAATCCACCTCGCGCTACATTCTGTATTTTGTTAACGGTTTCACTGATTGAATGCTGTATATATGCGTAAATACGCAGCGTGTATGAATGGAGTCGATGCCCCAGCAATCAGTCCTACACATCACAGGCTTATAGCTGGGGAAACAATCCTATTATTTGGCCACATCTATAGCGAATAACTGGCATTTTTTTTTTGTTATATGCAGTCCTCTTCCTGACCCGTCTCAAACAAAAAAGTTATATTTTTGTATCAAAAAAACCACTGTCCTATTTATGTGCAGATTTACTACAAAAGGTACTGTAATTCATTGACTGTTTATTACAACACTGGGATTTTAAATGTTTGCTCATGCACCCCCTACAAAAACTACAATGCAAATTAAACGGTTAGAATTTCAAGAATTATCTCACAAAGATTCTCCTGAAAATATGCGAGAATCTATTGTTAAGTGTTATACCCAAATTAATGGAGAATCCAAGATTCTCGTAAATTTGATTGTGAGAATCTAAACAGATTTTCACACCTTTTCATGATTTCTAACCCCCTGATAAAATCAACTGAAATATTTTGAGTAGCTTTTATCATATTATCTACTGAACCATAAAAAAAAAATTATGTAATCACAAATACACTTTACACAGCTGCTTTTCTGACCGAGCTCAAATATTAAAATTTTGACTCACCTTTAGCAATTATTAAATTTTTTAAGGGGGAAATTTATTTTTTAATTACAGATTTATTTCTTTACAAGACGGCTTCAGGCCGTCTTGTTCAGTTTTTGATGGGTTCTTTAACGCAGGCTGATTGGAAATCGGCTGTGTTCTGTTTTACTAGCTTGTCTTTTTTTTTTTCTTTCTTTCTGTCAATCTGCTTTTAGCTCCGTAGTGGCTTGACCCATAGTGACCAGGTTTGCACCAAAATGACCGACTAGTCAGCGAACTCATCACCCCTAGATTAACTTTGACCCCATCTGACCATTTGACCCTCGTCACAGGGTTCAATTTCCTTAATATATTCGCAAAATATCTTTTTTACAGGATTAGTCGATATCAAGTAAACTTGTTCAAAGGAACCAACCGACTCCATGCTTCAATATAGGTGTTCAGAATAAGGCGTCACAGGTCATTAGGGGTTCATTTTCGGTCTGAAAGCCAAATTATGTCCATTATATGGCAAAATTATCTTCTTCCACAGGATCATGATCCCGATATCAACTAAACTTGTTCTGAGGAACCACTGACACATGCTCTTATAGGGTGTTCAGGAATAAGAAGCAAGTCCTTAGGGGTCACTTCCGCACAAACCAAAATATTTTAAAATTTTTCAAAATTTTTTATCTCAAAACAAATGGAAACATAGCAGATTGACATAACCTTCAATATTCATGTATGTTAGCCAATGTGTCCAAGTTATTTTATTTTGGGGTCAAAAGGTCATTTACAGTAATTTCCGGTTTTGAGCTGATTTAAGAATTTTATCTCCAGAACTAAGCATATTAGATTTGAATTGTTTTATTGCAACTGCAACAAGGCATTTTGCTAGTCCATGAGTTTTTTTTATATCGGGGTCAAAGGTCATTAAGTGGTCAATGGTCAATTTTGCCCCAAAAATGCTCAAAAATGAGACTAAATTTACTATATCTCAGCCTATAGAAGACAGATAAAGCCTGTTACAGGAGCTTCAGATCCTTCACCAAAATTGTGCTTGACATGGGGGTCAAAGGTCTGTGTCATATTTAACATCGCTGTGTAACCTTGGCCTATGGCCACATAACCCTAGTTTTTTTCTTGTTCTGGCAACCACGTTCAATTACACCTGCGTCTAGCTCAGACATGGTTTGACGTATTCTGACCAACTTGCACCGAATGACCACTGAGTCTTCCCATTTATGTCTTGAATTTGACCACTGTCGGTGTCATCTAGGGGTCCACACAGGGGGTCAAAAGTGTGATTTTCTTTAAATCTATATCGCCTGCTACAGTTTAAAAAAAACTGCATGTTAAAAACGGGACCATGCATGTGCAGCACTTGGTACCCTTCACAAAAGGTTATGGGTCAAAGGTCAATCTGGGGTCATTAATGGGGTCACTTCCGGTCGAAATGTGAAAAAATTGGAAAAATCTTCCAAAAATTCCTGTCTGCGAGATGCAAAGGTTGTATGATAACGTGACTCATACATATGGGAGCAGCATAATGACCCTTTCACAAACCGGTGTGCTCGCATGGGGTTCAAATGTCATTAGGGAACTTCCGGTCAAAACTAAATAATACAAAAATTTTATCTCAACATATAAACATTGTAGATTGACATGACCTTCACATTAGCATTCATGTACATGGTGTGTGCAAGGTATTTCTATTTGGGTGTCAAAGGTCCAATTAAACTCATTTCCCTGTTTTAGGCTAAATACTTCAGAATTTTTATCTCCAGAACTAAGCATCATAGAATGCTTTTATTTAAACTGGATACAATGCATTTTTATTAAAATATAAACGGTGTCACGAGTTTTTTCATATTGGGGTCCAAGGTCATTAAGGTGTCAAATGGCACTTTTGCCAAAAAATGCTAAAAATTAGACCAATTGGGCTATATCTCAGCCTATAGAAGACAGATACAGCCTGTTATTGCAGTTATTAACCTTAATGGGAAAAGAAGTCGATGATAAGTCATCGACCCCACAGGGTCAACGTCAATGTCCAAATCTACAAACAGCTCCGATTGAGCTGAAATTTGTCAGGATAATCCTCGTGGCATCACAAATACAGAAAACAGTACAGATGACCACATCCGTGACCCAGGGGTCACTTATAGGGTTAAAAGTTCAAATTCCCGTACAATCTTGATTGAGTGCAACTCAATAATTGAGCCTTTTAAAGTTCTTAACACGTAAAATACATTTATGACATTTGTGACATGTTAGTGAAGTTACAGGCCAACGGTCAGTCACCTGGCAAGGGTCATTAAGGGGATCACCATCCATTCCCGACGCCGTCTTGTAAATTAGATCTGTTCCCAGGTCTAGTTAAATCTAGTATCGTGCAGCCAAAGCTGGAATTGTCATTTCAGTAAAATTCATGACTTAATTACCAGCCGCGGCTTTCCTTTGGTTGCAAGCTTAACTGCACTGAATGCAGTCATCACCTTAAATCATCACAACACATCCCAGAATTTAAGTTGCACTGATAATAATTGAATCAAATAAATGTCTACCATTTATTAATCCATGCACATTCTCATTGCATTTTCACAAAACTAAGAAAGGTTACATTTTCAGTTTTAATTTGTTTAATTTCATGGAAGAGTGTTTGTGCTGAGGGATATTACATAAACAGAGTCATATGTACAAGTTTTTTAATTTTTTTCAAGGTGTACCTTTTTTACAGTTAAAAATAGAATTGAGCAGAACTTTGGTAAATGATCCTTAAAACAAGCTCGAGTAATTCATTCCGTCGCTTCGGGGTCGGCATAGTCATGGTTTGAACATCACCATCGTGTCATAATTAGGGGTGGGCAGTTGCAACTTTTTTAGAAACTAAGTGTAATTCTAAACGCCATTTTGGCTCCTTTAAAAGACTCTCGCAAGCTTTTCACAGAAGATAAATTTGGGGTTGGTTCCATGTGGATTTAAGTTTTGTACATTGTCAATGGGATTTTTAGGTCAACATTAGTTTATTTGCCAATATTTGCCAGATACAACAATGACAAACTGTAACAGGCACTGTGGCTAGGTATATTACCCCCTTTGTAAAATCATAGGTTCCAAATAACCAAAGAACAATTCATGGTTTCTAGAATAAATAAAAACTTCTTTACCTTGCAGAGGGCGTGTAGTCACTTACTAGCACACAGCTCCAACGTTCACATACTGGTTTAATATTTATGAAACAGAATACACCTCTTGTACCCACAATGTGTTTCCTTGCTACTACATGTATAGTTAATAATTTCCCTTTTCCCTACCACACATGCACATGCTGGTAGGAAAACACCCCCGTACCATTCACAGCACGTAGTAACTGGTTTGCCAAGAGCGTTGACCTTACAATTTTCAACGTCAATCACAAACTAGCTAGTGGTCTTTTTTGGGTTGTTCGGTCCATTGCCTTGCCCAAATGAAGAGTTTTTGAAAAAATATATTTTTTCTGCCTTTGAGAATAAATTTGCATTTTTTTTTTCTGTGACAATTATTTGCCTAAACCTATAAAGCCCCTATTGGTGAGTTCTAGCAAAATCCAGGATGAATATTATGTCTTTTTTTTTTTTTTCCAAGTAGCAGACAAAGCCCATACACTTCATGTCCAGAAATTTAAAACTCCATGAACCAACTAAAAATTGTATCTTGGGAGTGAAAAATCGGCCTGATCATTTTAGAGCCAAAATGGCCATATAATAGGCTCATTTTAACAAAGCTTTGTAAAAAAAAGTTCATACTTGCCCACCCCTACTAGAATTTAAGTGACCAAGGGGGGGTCCTAGAACCCCCAAATTTGTTTTCCGCCGCTGGCCGCTTTACCATGGGATTTTTGAGCCGAATTTTTTGTATTGGCTGACTTTTAATGCGCTTCTTTTCATAATACCAAAATACTTAAAATCGGCCAAGCCCGTTAATGAGTTAATTGTGCGGGTCCCATGGACACCCCCCCCCTTGTGCACTAACGAAGTCACTTGAGAATAATTTTAAAAAATACGAATAAGAAACCGAGAACAAAGCAAATTTTTTTTTTTGCTGATATAAGTTCAAACATAATGTAAGTAACAATTATTAGAAAACAATTAAAAATAATAACCCTTTATGTGCTTGAAAACAAACAATTTCTCATGTACGTTGCCAAAACGTTACTGTACAAACTATATGGGAAAATGACTGTATTTTCAAACACCCGTAAAAATACAGGATCCCTTAAAACGGCTAGTTTGTGTTTAATTTGGGTCTTCTAGACTAGATATCAAAAGAAAATAAGTTCAACTGTTTGATGTAAGAGCAAGGCTCAATTTGAATTTCCGTCTTTTTGCCCCAATTTTCGCGTGTTTTGGAAAACAATGTTTGGCCCCTAATTTGCACCCAAAATAAACAAATCTCATTTTCTTGCTGATTTGGGGTTGGTCTTCTGATCCTTCACATGTGGTATAAGTTCGTGCAAAAATTCAATCGGGAAAAGTGGTTTCCTTCGGGGGGGTCCCATGGAACCCCCCTTGGGCACAAACGGGAGATGAAAACCCCCTTGGTCACTTAAGTGGTTAACTGTGTCCCTCATAGCAGTCAATATTTGTATGGTCCAACGTGAAACAAGTGATGCCATAAACAAATGTTAAAACCTGAAGTCCTGTAAATGACCATTTCGGACAAAACCTCTATATATCCGTTGTTGAATATTGACACAATTATAAATATGATAATTTACCCTGGGAAAATTGTTATTTTCACTTTATTGATTCTGACATATGGCCGTCATGAGTTGTTTAAGATCAGTGCAACAGCCAATCAGAAGGGGGGGGGGGGAAATTTTTTATATTTGTTTTATCATGGTTATGTATGGAACCTGTATGCTATTAAATTTTATCTAAAAATTTATCTTAAAGTGTAAAATCTGTAACAGTAGGCTGTGTATCTAACACACTGGCTCCAAAATTAGTGTCTGCAAAATAACTCTACATTATTCTAATTCCTACTGAACAAAATGTTTGACACCTAAAATGCACATTCTAAAAGTTTGATGAATAAGGAGTTATATTTAAAATAATCTTATCATTATTTAAATATATGTACTGCATTTCATTAATATATTGGTCCCTTGCATACAGTCTTAGGTTACTTTTCAGTAAAGAGTAAGCTCCAGTTGTCACTTGATACTTTCTGGAACAAACTACTTTTAGACATTTTTACATGTTAATAGAATTTTTTTTAAAAAAAATAAAAAATTTTTTAAACCTTGAGAAAATGCCCTGGCTGCTGAGAGAGGAAAGATGCAACATCACTGAATTCCAGATTGGCCAAACTTTGGCAATTTGCATGCAGATTTTTCTTTAGTGGTCACTAGTCTAAACGTGGTATTAAACAAAACAAACAAAGCTCAAAACCCAGAAAAGGCAATTGCTTTTTATATTATTGCTTACTTGTGATATGAAGCCTGAAAGTTTTATTTGAAAACACCGATGTTAAAGCAAAATATAGTTTATTACCATAAGAATACCCAATCTTGTGTTGATGACCTTACAGAGTCCTGGAAATGGAAAGGTATTACTGTTAACAAATCAAGGCAGGAACCGATGCATAGTCATACATATTGTTTTTATTTCCCTGGAACTTTCATCTGCATATTCAGATTAGAACTTCTGAACTTTATATTCATAACAATTCATTGTTTGTATGTTCAATAATAGACTATTCACACTCAGGCAAACATTTGCAATGAAAGCAAGGCTCGGGTGGCTGGGGCTAAACCTCGAATTAAAATACTTGTGTCAAATTCAAAGTGCAGGCATATTAAATTAAAGTGATCCCTTTACAGAATCAAGTCACCCAAACCTTGCTTTCATCTCAAAATGTTTGCTGCATGAATGGCACAGTCAATACAGTTCCAGCATAATTCTTTTGTTTTGATAGACCCTGTATAGAGTAAAGCTTTGGGGATCCAATACTACAAGCAATACTACAAGCTTTGAAATTAAATGATTTTCAAGAATGATTGCTATTGCAAGCTTCACATCCATACAACACTGGCAACATTCAATGTCCAACAAAAATGCCCAGGGGATTAAATGGTGAATTTACACCATTTATTAATTATATGTTTTTGAAATATTTAAATGTTTTTGAAAAGATATGCCCGCTATCCACATTGTTAATATTGTCAAATTAAAAAAACCTAAAGTATCTGCTAAACTCTTTCAATTGTGAGTTTTCAACAGACCAAGATATAATTTTCAGACATCCTTCAACCCTAAAGTCTACCTAAGGCTACAAAGAGCTACTCATTAAAATTTTATGGCATTTTGAGGTTGTAAAGGCTACAGCTTGCATTTATAACTATTTGTAGCATTGGGATACCCTAGACACTCAATTTTACATACATAACCTTTTGTAACCTTAGGGCTTTGCATGCAAAATATAGTGTATCTTTTTATAGTATTTGAGGAATCTTCGTAAGATATACCTCTAGGATGTTGGGTTCATCCCATGATGCACTGCAAGATTTAAAATATCAAACTTGCTTATTGTGGCTTTATTTGGTTGATGTTAAAATACTTCTTGTCTAAGGAACTTTAGTGGAGTGCTCCTCCACATATGACCAGTTGTTCAGGTGTAAGTCTGCAAGACCATAGATCAGGGGTTCTCAAAAGGGAGCCCGCCAAACATAATTTTTGGCCCTTGACTTGCTCTAAAATATAAAGGGAAACATAAGAATTTCAGGTGTATTTGGCCCTCAAGTAGGGAACTTTCAAACGTGTTTGGCATTCTCTGGCCCTTCGGCTAATATAATTGAGAACCCCTGCCATAGATACTAGAAGTATATATGCCACATTTAAGGCAAGTACTTGTACATGGAGTGTTAATTCAAGGATCAATCAAAGCACATGCATCATGTATATATCTAAATGCCCCTGGTATGCAGAATCACAGAGTGCTGTAATAAACTTGCTTTGTCACTCCATAAGAAAACAAAGGAAAAGTTCACAAAACATTTGTACTGCTTGAAAATGACCTTGCATGTCTAGAAGACGGAGAGCAGAGCAAAAACTCCATAAAGCAATGCACAGGGGTAAGCCACTAAAAGTTGCTGTGAGTCCATGGCAAGGGCTGTCACAAACAGCTTAGATGCCGATAAGCTACACCAGCCTATAGCTAGTAATGACACAACTGTTCCAAATACACTCCTGTGGAAGTAAAGAGAACAAATACTTTGAATATGAAATTTATCACAATTTGAATTAAAAAAAGTTTTAAAGGAAATTTGTCATTGATTGGATTAGAGTTTGCCAAGTCTAGACCAATTTTATAAGTATCAAAAAAACCAAGAAGCAAAAAACGTGCTTAACAGAGAATTGAAAAATGATTAGTTTATTTTAAGGAGTGAAAATTGACAATGGTAATGCAGAATTTACAAATGCTTCATATGTGTCAAGTTGATAACAATTATTAGAACTTCCTGCATATACACACATGTGAGAGAGCATGTAAATGAGGTGAATTGCACAAATTATTGTTTGTTAAAGGAGAACCCGTATAAGAAATAATATTATACAATATACTCTATAAAATAATTATTGACCACATATCAAGTGGTTTCATCAAAAAACAGAATTATATTAACAATAACAATGAATTAAAACCATCTAGTCTGACCATGTGCTATTTAAAAATCGTGCTAGTGTATAACGTGTTATGCGATACCGCTGGCACGTTTGCATCATACACATCATAGGAAATACACATGAAAGCGTCACATGTGAAGGTGTATGACGCTTCTATGCCGTCTGTATCGCTTAATACATATACATATCCCATATACACTAGCGCGAATTCAAATAGGGCATGGTCAGGCAAAATGTTTTAATTCGATTTTATGGTTAGTATGATTCCGTTTACTCATGAAACTACTTGATATGTGGTCAATAATTATTTTATAGAGTATATTGTATAATATTATTGGTTATACGGGTTCTCCTTTAACAAGTGATGCTAACTGCCACTTTAACACCATACTCTACTCTGTCCAGCTCGAAGTATGAAGTGGCGACGCGGGCGTATACATTGAACCGATTTCAGCGCGCGGGTAGGTAATAATAATAATAACAATAAATGCTTGATATAGCGCAATTCCAAAAATGATCATAGCGCTCTACAAAAAACAAAGAAACACAAGATCAAACCCAAATACAAGGCAGAAAAATATACTACACAGAATAAAAAGACTAAAACATGTGGGTTTTGAGGTTACTTTTAAAGACAGTAACAGTGGGGGATGATCGAATGCTAAGAGGGATCTTGTTCCAGAGTTTTTGTCCGTGTATGCTGAAAGAACTGTCACCATATTATCTGTTACTCCTGGGAACATCGAGACAAAGAACGTCAGCTGATGATCGGAGCCCCTCCTCAATGGCGTGAAAATTGAAATGAACTGGAGAGGTATACAGGTGCAACTTCATTCAGACACTTCTAAATGTACAGAAGTATCTTGAAAACACTTGTTCCAGAGTTTTGGTCCTTGTATGCTGAAAGAATTGTCACCATATTTTCCACAGAATAAAGTTCAATGACTGGCATAGAGATGTAATATGTGACGACATCGTCATGGTAGAGTCAAATACGACACCCAAATTCCTGATATTCGCAGATGGTGATATTTCGTGGTACCAATCATTTGAGGATCCAGAAAGTGATATCTTAGATGGGGTGGCGAGGCAATAAACAATTCAGTCTTATAACTCATTTAGTTTGAGTTTATTTTGAGTCATCCAATTCCAGATATCACCAACACAGCAGGATAGCTTTGAAAATGGTACTCACACTTCACCATGAACTTTGTATCAAAATTGTGGTAAACTTGTACGTCATCGGCATAGATGTGAAACTTGACGCCATGTTTACGAATGATGGTAGCATGTGTTGAGCATACTTTATGAAAGCCTGTGGACCATTATTGATCCTTGAGGAACACCATAGTCAAGGGTAATCATCCGACAATCTCCCCACTGATACTAACCTGAAATGTGCACCAGTCATAGAGGATTTGAACCACTTGAGTGCTGTGCCTTTGATACCAGTCATGTTCAGGTAAAGCGTCAAGCGCACTGCAACGGAAGGCGGCACTGGTGTACCGGCGCGTATATGAAGGGTTTCCATCACACTTCATTCTTCCATTCCAAAGGAAAAAACCCTATGTAAAAATGGGTCCCACTTTCAAAACCTCCAATGTGAGAATTTACTGGCAGCATGAAAATGCCCTCTTTGTTCACTCTGAATTCAAATTGACTAAAACCAAGGAAATACTTCTTAATAATAGATGTTGCCGCTGTAGCCAAAATCATCAGAAAGTTTTTATATGCATTAGGAATTTTTTGTTGCAGACACTTCTGATAACAAAAAAAAGAAAACAATGTATTTTGCACATACGAGGTTTTGAAAATGGGCCATTTTCATAGGAGATTTTGATTTCTAAGGGTTTTTCCTGCCCAATATGATTGTGCTGTGTCACATATATTGATATTCTGTACAATACTTACTCTAATGATATAACACAGCTAAGAAGGTCAAGTACCATAGGGAGAAGCCGTAGCCCAGCACGCTGACAATACAGCTAACTGATACTCCTGTGAGGCTCATAAGTTTAACACATCCCACATACAAACACAGCCTACACCACCAATGCCATAGATGTATCCAAAACCAACCTTTCCTGCCTGTTCGGTTGAAAAATGACAAAATTAACATGTATACAGTATGTGAAGCAGCGATTTTTTAACCCCTCTGCAGCCTGACACAAACACTATCTAATTAAAGTAGTAATGCCTAATGCATAGTATTAACCAATGATTATTCTTATCATGCCCCACAACCCTTAAAACAACAGCTTTTAGACAAGCGGCAAACTTCAACATGACAGCGCCTTTGTCATTTTTTTGGGGTTGGTTGTTTTGGTGAAAACTATCATTTTAGCCAATTAGTAGACATGATAATGCACTTGTCAATTTCCAATCCCGCCCTGGGGTTCCCGGACTAGCGGGGACTTAGCCGGGAATGTACATTTTGCTGTCGTGACACCCCCGCCTTTGTCCCCGCTAAAGTAGCACAAAATCCCTGGTAGCCGGGCTTACATTTTTTGTACTCCCCTCGATGTCCCGGCCCCTACTAGCCGGCTTCAGTGTGACAATCCCTGTATATTCTCGGCCAATGAGGGCGGGGACTGCTTTAAACTCTGTACAATCCCAGCTCGGTCCCGGCTATGCGACAACAGGTCTAGCTATATAAAATCATACTACATTTGGATCCCTGAGTGTCAGAAACCGACCTAAATTTCACAGATCGAAGTTATGTTTTTGAGAAACCAACCTCGTTTAGTTGGTTTGTTAAAACAAATCCACATTATCCACAGCGATATCCGACCACTAAACTGCAGAGTAATATCTAAAACCCTTCATCAAATCTGCCAACGGAATTTTCAGCAAACAACAAGATCATCATGTGATTGTCCGTTTTGTCGGCCTACTCTTGTCGTGAGTTTTTTCTTGCTAAAACAACTTGAATATATCCCCCTGCCGTACCCTGTCAGTGGGTATCAATATATTGCGACCCTGCCAGGGGGAGGCACTCAAGCATCTTTGTTGGAATGCATGATGGATTGCTTATATGCCGCAGATAACAAAGCGAAAACTTGCAAAAACACAGATATTTTGTAGTCTGCATCACCATTTTTTGGCGTCCATTGCAATCGTATTGACGACTTCCCCCGTTTTTTGGGAGGACGGTTTGCATCTTTCTGACAAAATTCTGAACACAACAATCATTATAGCATCCAACAGTCGTCATGGTTATTCCTAATTTTGAGTTGAATTTTCCATGTCAGGTTCGTGAGAAACGAAGATTTTTGTTCAAGTTTATTATTTTTCTTTAAAAGTTGTAAACTACTGGTACCAAATTATGCGAAAAACAGTAGTTTGGGGAAATTTTTCAAATTAAAAGACACGTTAGTAATATTTGATTTGAAACCATTGTGTTTCGCTTGAACAAAAAAGTTACCATCCAAGATCTTATTGCCCCAGCCAACCAAACCCACTATCAATATTAAATGGTACAATTTTACTACTAGTCCCTTGTGCCAGATAGTTGGGTCGGTACCATCGGAGTGGCAAAGCGAGTGTGGTATCACTTACTCAGAACATCATCTATAATTAATTTTTGCATGATAGACATTCCAACGTAGTAGCTTAAGCCTGCTTATTTTCATAACCAAAAGGCCACCATTGCAATGGTGCTCCATAACTATTTTTAGCCATATGTTGTCTTTTAGCAGGAATTCGTTTAGTGGAATAAATGCTAACATGAGGTGTTTGACAATGGACAACCCCCAGAACTCAAATCCATACATTTTATTACAACCTAACTGCCTAAAGCCATAATGGCCGCCATTTTCACTACTTTGACCTAATTTGACTTTAACATCAATGTTTCAAGGTATCACATGGATGAACCAGCCACTTTTAAAGTTTGCAATTACCCTCTTGTACTAATTAACTCTAGGACAATGTCTTTATACAAGATTCGCAGTGACAACCTAAGCATGCTAATTTGCATAAAGAAAATGGCGCCTTTGACATTTCTCATAATTATTTCTGGCCATATCCTGTCTTGAGATCGCAATGTTGTTTTTAGTGAAAATATCTAACACAAGGTGTTGATAATGACAACCACCAGACTCAAATCCCATGCTGTTTATATTACACCTAATTTGCAGAAATCCAAATGCCACCATTTTTCGTCAATTTTGAGCACAATTTTACTTTAACAGTCATTGCGTTCGGTATCATGTATGAATCTTACACTTAAGTTTGAACAATTACACTATTGACCCTTAGTATAATCATGTTGTGTATTGCAAGACTTCAAGGGGAACATTGAGCATGCTATTTGGCAAAAACAAATTGCCTGCCATTGGACATTGCGCCTTAAACTAGTTTCGGCCATATCCTGACTCATAGAAGAAATATTTTAGGTTACAGAAACTCCCCACAAAACTGCTAAAATGAATGTTGATTAAACACAACCCAAATGCATTCATACCTCCATTTTAAATAATCTAAATGTGCACATCCCAAATGGTCGCCATGTTGGCCAAATTAGCATTTGTACTTGCGTTGCTTTTTTATGTAGCCACTTTGAATCCTGGGCGTTTTAGGTGTTAATGTATTACACTCGGATAAATGTGTCTATATACATAGTTTTAAAGCACCTAATTTGCATATATAATATTTGAGGATCCATTCTTGTACTACAATGTGTTTCAGTAGATATTTCAATCAATTAGAGATATATGCGGAATTTTGGCCATAAATAACATTTATTTTACCAACGCATTATACATAACTATTCACCAATTCACAAAGTTCTCATTACAAGTATTTGCCAATCTAGTCCTCTGTATTTTCCCTCCTTTAATAGTCTGTCTCTTCCTCGTCCCCATAATCACCAGAACTGTCCAATGTAATGACTTAACCTTTCATGTTTTCACATGATGATACCTTGCACAAATCTGTACAGGACATCCCATTAGCCATACATACACAGTCTGGCAAATTGCACACTCTTGGGCAATTATTGCAAGGTAAGAACTCTAAAACAACGTCTGCAGCAGGTTTGCCATTCATCCACTTCATGATCAAATTACCATCAGGACGTACAATCCATCCATGACCATTGGGGCTTGAAGTGTCTGGAGAGGCTTCTACGGCACCATATAGTTTACCCCCTCTGCATGAAGGGTAATAGGCAGTCCTCACATAGAGGAAGCAGTTAAGCTCCAGGTTGGAAGATGCTCATCACGTTCAATACCAATAGATGTTACTTGTTGAGAAGCAAGTCTTTCTTTCCACAATGCAACTCTCTTAAGCTCATTAGAGATGATCAAGCGGTGGATTGCTTAAGAACCTCTCTCTGGATTAAGGTGGGTGGCAGCTGTCTCTGCCAGACATAGGTGCTTCCATTAGAAACTGACCAGAGCTGCTCTTGCATACGCGCTACACTATGCACGAGTCTGATGCGGGCATTCCTGCTAAAATGTATACGTTCTCCGTGGTGTTGACGAAGACATCTAGGTGATAGCCGGCAGGAGGCATTTAAAGTCTGATCAGAGATTTTAAAATATTATGTTTTTTTTGTGTAATAATGAAAAAAAAAAATGTAGTAAAACTAGAACTAAAAGATAGTAACCAAAAATGACACAATTTTCAAAATTTGAGATGAATCGATTTTTCGTTTTGATGCAGGAAACTTTGTGTGTAGTATTACGTCCATAGGATACTGGTAAAAACAAAGGTGTGATTTTCTATAGAAGGAATTCGATTTTAGCTTAGCAATTTTCACACAGTGATTAGTAATATGGACAAGCATATGTACATGCAAAAAAAAACCGATTTTTTTTAAATTGAGTGGCACCCCCTCAGGAACTTCTGATCGGCCTTTATTATGAGAGTCAAGGTTATTGCCATGGGTTGATCTTCCCATACAGGGCATTGTTACTCCAACAATGGGCAGACCAAGAGATGTTTACATTGTCTGTGGTGCTGTTCCACAACACAGGTAGTGTCCGGATATTGCTTCCAGGTGGTAGCTCACTTCTGCAAGGAATCCTTAGATCGGCCGATTTCGATTCTCAATCTGTTGAGCATCGCCTTCAGCCCGCCCATGGGGAGATCGCTCCAGGTGGAAGATGTTCACCCGGTTCAATACCAGTAGATTGTACTCCCTAAAACTGCTTAGTGACTGATTCAAGAGGTTTGACTTTGCCAAGAAACTCTCTCTGGATTAGGCGGTTGGCAGCAGGTCTCTGTCCGGGACATAGTGTGCTTCACCTTAGATACTTGGCAGCTACGCTCTTGCATGATCGCTACCCTACTTTGGGCAATTCATGCTGGATGTAAACGTTCTCCGTTGATGTTATTGGGTGAGCATACTTTACTCTTAGTTCTTCTTGATGGGGTCTTTAGAAAGAGTTGCTGTCCAACTCATAGGTTAGAGGAGGGTTTATCGCCCAGTGCTCCAGGGTGTTCCTGATGAACCTGGGTAGTCTAATCCACCACCAAACAACCTTTGAGGATCAGAGAATTCCACGGAATCACTTTGCTACCCAATCCGTGGGACAACTGCAGTCACAGACTCCATCGATCATTCTTCGGATCCATGACAGAAATGGTATGATCAAGGTCACAACCTTTGAACCTAAAGCAGTTGTGGACAGCCCATCTAACAAGACCAAAGGTTGTGACCTGTAGAAAGCACGGGTCAACTCACGACTCAGCACGGCGGGTCGTACAAGAATGCCTTCACAAGAGCGGAGAGTTCGGAGTGAACCATCACCAAACTGCGATGGTGGAGAGCCACCAAACCATTAGCCACATCATAGAAATGACCGTGAGGTTTACAAGTCCCCAAGAGAAATTCCAGGCCTAATCAACCTGGATGATTTGATGAATGAAACTTATCAGTGGGTTAAAGCGGGAGCTTCGACTGTGATTTTGGACTTGCACGACAGAACGAAGGGGTGTTCCGGACCAGGTTACTTTAAGCTGACGTTGGCTCCAGGTTTTGCGTAGATGGGAAAGCACCACAACCCGGTGTCTGGATGGATTTGCACGTCAGGTTGTGTCCTAGTAGTAATTAGGCGGTTCATCCAAACATTTGGAGAGTCTCTCTTAAACAAGTGTGAAGTCTGCATCGGTATGGCTTAATTCCAAGATCGTCTGCATAGATTAAAACGACAGGTTTCCTGCACTCCTAGGTGGTGTTGGTATAGATGGGAAAGGAGAGGTGCGGAGCAACACTCCATTGTGGAGTCCATTCTTGAGCCTACTCATCAGCTATTCTTCGCGCCTGCTGAACAAAGAAGAACATCCTGTTTGCAAGTACCCAAAAAAGCTATATGGTGGCTTTTAGTCGTCAAGAAGACTGAGTGGCAATGCTTGTAATGATTTTGAACTTGTGAGTGTCAATAGTTATGTATAATACGGTATGGTATGTATTGTTACCAGATAAACCAGTGATAGGGATATTGCTAATGACTGGCCAAAAATGGTAATTCATGGGCAAAATGTGCAATAAAAATTGAAATAACTACTCGGAAAACACAATATTAATAGTGCAAGAATGGATCATCAGATCTTTGTATCAAAAATATAGTGGTTTTAAAACCTATATAAAGTGAGGTAGTTAGTATTTCTTTTATTGTCAAGATCTAGGAGCAATTTCCCAAAACCCAAGGAAGGGTCCCCACTCTATGATTTTTTTGTCCGGGTGGTTTAAGATCGTTAGGGCAATTCGACATTATGAATTTCAAGTGCAATAGATTAACACTTGATTGAAAACTGGCCACCATTTAAAAAAGCAACCTAAGTGCTGAAATGTTGGGTAACAATAGCGGTTATTTATGGGATATAGCAAATAAGGGTTATTAAAATAGATGGCCATGAATTCATTTTGATGTTTTTTTACATAAAAGCCGGAGAAACTGGCGAGCACGGAATTAAATAAAGACGAAAAATAACGGTCTCGAACCCGGAGCCTCAAGCCTTCCAGGTGTGCAAAGAAATACCACGGGGCCACAGAGGACTTGTGCTTAATGTGGATACCAGGCGAACGAGACCAATGCAATTTCAGTCTTTTTATTCAGGAGTTTCAAGCGGCCGTAATTAATGTATATATATTTAGGAGTTATAGAATGGGCGGGCGCTAAAGGCACAATTCTAGCATAATCTAGACGAGGCGCGAAACTCAAATTCAAGCACGCGAGGATGTTTTTACATCAAAAACCTCATTTAGCAGTTTTGAGCCTAAACGATTCAAAAGTCTGGATATAGCCGAAACTAGTTTATGGCACAATTTCAATGGCGGCCATGTTTGTTTCCTCAAATTTAATTGCTTAAGTGTCACCTTGGAAGTCTTGCATACATACATGTTATAGTTATATTTGAGCAATAGTGTGATTATGGAATTTATGTAGTTGTAAAGTTAATCATGATACCTGAATGTGAAGTCAATTATTTTCAAATTTACGAAACTGATCTGGCCATTTTGGATTTATGCAAGAATGGTTTATTAAAGAAAGAATAGAATGCATATATTTGACTTCTGGTGGTTGTCCATTATCAAACATCTCATGTAACAATTTTTACCAAAATTAATCCTTCTACAAGACATGGTTATGGCTGATGAAACCCAGGTTATGGAGCAACTTGAATGGCGGCCATTTGTTTAGGCAAATTAGCAGGCTTAAGCTACTACTTTGGAAAATCTATCATGCAGAAATTATTTTTAAGTTGAAGCGTCTTAACAAGTTGGTAGTTACTCTCGTTTTGCCACTCTATATGGTACCATATGCCAAATATACAACACTCGTGGCCCAGCACTATAAATCGTTCTTCACATTTCCCAAATAAAAAGAAATTTAGGTCAATTTTAAAAATAAAAATAATGTTGACTTGTTTTAGATTTATTGAGAAATCTTAATCTCCCCCTGTCTCTAAATGGTAGACCCCAGGGCCGGGGACTTCAGCTCGGCGCGCCTTGCTGTAAAGTGAAGCTGACATTATGCAGGAGCTTAGATTGGACAGGTTGCACTTTGACTGAACGGCGCTGAACGGTTCAAAAAACTTGCATTGATCTGATACAACTGGAAAATTAGATTGGGATTAACACTGCAAACAAGTTCGGAAATCGCGATACATGTAATTTTGATTTATATCGGCACATGCACCGGCGTTCGAGAAGATGGTTGAGCTAACAGATGTATTTCATGAGCATTTATTTGTGTCCATAGCGATTCAATATTTTCCATTTCATATTAAAATGCCCGCGTTTTATGCAATGAAATGACAATATTCATGGCATTTAACAAGAAATATCAAATAGCTTTCACTATCTAGGCGCTTTTATGAAATTAATGAATCAGACAAATTTAGTAAGTATTGTGATTTCAGTTGATATTAATTTTTTAAAAAACATTATTTCCTGTTGATTTTGATGTTTTTCTGGGATTTTTACATTGAAAAATATCGATCCTTGGATTAGTTGATATCTGGACCGTGCGAAGACGTGCGTAATGTGTGCTACTTGTATAGATTGCCTTTCACGACATGGAAGAGATGGACTGCAATGTAGCTATATAAAAATGGCGATATACTACAGATTTTGCGGGCGATAATGATTTTGTTCAATTGATAGCCCCTGAGTTTTATATGTGTGTGTGAACATGCGTTAAAGTCCCCGTCTATGTCCCGGCGGAGCCGGGGAACAATTTTTTGTACCCCCGGCTTAAGTCCAGCTATCATCAATGATGTCCTGGCAGGGCGGGGACAAGCTAACGTGACATCCGGCCAAGTCCGGCTAAATCCCGGATGCGGGGCGATTCTTTTTTGTACATGCCGGATTGTCCCGGCATATACCCGCTATGTCCCGGGACCCCCAGGCCGGGATGAACTTGACAAGTGATAAGAATGTTTCAAGATTTTACAGATATATAGAAGATAGATTTTGTTGGTTCCTTTATGAAAGTAATAGTCAATCAGAGATAGAGTATATAGAAAAAAGCTGACAGGGGCATAGATTGCAAATTTGTTGGTCACTTTTGGTGTTTGAAGCAAAATGACTTACTGTTGATCGTCAACTTTACACTGCCAATCCGGCATAATTTATGGTCGATCAATGATCAGTACTATGTACTTGGTTTGGCAACCAAATCTGGCTGCACCCAAAATATCGAAAACTGATATAATTAATAGACTGGGCATCCTTGTTATGGCAAGTATTGAGATATTACCGGCAAATGCTACCCTTTCACAACAACAGGGTACAACAGAACAACAACAGTGGACAATTGATCCCTATGTGTCTTCCTGCCTTAAGGTGGTGTGAAGTCGGAATTCAAAGGAACTGTTTTTTGCAATGTCTTCTTAATTGTTGTTCCAAACAAGTATAGAAAGTAATACATTTATTTGAGAAGGAAATGACTCAAAGGAAATCAATATGATACTATTTCCCCCAAAACTACGTATTTTTGGAAAATATAATAAAAAATGGAGAATCACTCATTTTTTTTGGTTACCTATCAAAAAATATAGAAAAGGTTATAAAAATGTGCCTTGTTCGTAATTGTATTACAGAGTCATAGTTCTAGGGTCGGTATTTCCCTTTTTTCAATTCTGCACTATTCTTCAAATCTATTTGCCAAAAAAAGCAAAAACCGCGTGTGTCACTTTGGAAAACAACGCCAAGAGTTTTCCAAAGGTGTGACCTCATTAACATCACGATTTTTAACCAAAAATGAAAAACTAAAAAATACTGACCCTAGATTTTGATATGATCTATACGATGCATTTCACTTCTTACTTGTTGCTGATATAGATTTTGAGGAACTGGGACCGGAAAATCACGAATTATCGCTGAAAGTGAACACAGGGAAAATCGCCATTTGTCCAAATATTGTCCCATTTCGCTACAAAAGATAGCACTTACTCCCAAACCACAACGCGTTTCAATCTCTGATTCTTCACACGGCTTTGCACCAGGTCAAAATTGCTCATCTGGATATAGGATCAATTTCACAATTTATGAGGCTCAAATCGTGCAATTTAAATCCCATTTTATGTTGCAAAAGAAACTCACGTGGGCAACCATTTTCCAATTGCATAACAAGGGATTTTTTTTTTTTTTTTTTAACCAATGGGTGTGTGCGTATATCGAATCGTGCATATCAAGCGTTCTGATGCGCTCATACATCCTGAGCGCCAATAGCACAGGCGAGTATTGCGTAATACTGCGAAATACCCGTCCTTTTGGCAGTTCAGCCCATGTGATTTGTTCTTGCGTTCAAAAATTGCGGAAAAATAGTAAGTAAATGAAAAAATATAGGAAAAAAATAAATCTATAGAGATTCTGTTAAAATAAATGGAAAGAAAAAGACAAAAGAAGAAAACATGTAAATGCAGTTAAACATGAAAAAAATAAAACTGGCCATTTTGACTAAGAGTTCCTGACTTCACAGCCACCTAAGGCATGTGGACAACAAAACTAGGAGCCGAGCACAAAACTTACCGGGCAACAGAGTTTTGGAGCATCCTACATACATGGTGTAATGTGTAACGATTTCATACCAGATAAGCCCCCTAGATTTCTACCTTGTATTGGCCTCACAGAAATGCATTTGAAAGTGAATACAAAAGAAGGTGATTGTGATTTGACTAATTAACTATATATAAACGGGGCATTCTTGAATTTCATATGCCTCCTATAGGAAATAGCAATTTCAGTTTTGTACACAAAGAAAACAGTTCTCAGCTTACCCCTTTCACATGGAATATTTGTTGATAGAAAGCTTTGCAGTAGTTAACAAAATCAGAATTTTCACATTTTTTATGGGACAAGTATTTGATATCTCTGTTGCACTTTAACTTAAAATTCGGAGTTGCCCATTCACATTTCTTGAAAGAAAAAGAGTTGTTTTCAGAGAGTTAATCATCAAGTACCTCCCTGATTGGTTCTTGTGATTCTATCATTTATTCATTATACTGTTAACACGCAATTTGTATACACCTACCAGCAACAGCGTGCCGCCGAATGCAAGAGGCGAAAACAAGAGCCGGCAAGTCGCAGTCATGGATTGCAAAGCGGGGTCTGTGTCTCGCAGTGGATTTAACACTGTCAATGTCTGCAAAAACCGTATCAGAGGGTTATGCAAGAGTCATTCCACACCAATACAGGGAGGAAGTTCACCAGACTACATCTGGATTTTGGCGGGGGTGATTGCTTGCTGAAAGTTATTAAGAATACTTCAAAGTTATCTGAAAAATGTACTGTTAAAACAGTTGAGTGCCTTTATTACGTGGAAAATCTGTCCAGAACTATGAACAAGATAATAAGGCCATGATCACAGTTGAAAAAAAAAAAAAAAAACTTTCTTCATTTACTTTCATCAGGGGAAGACCCCAAAATGATCTGATTATCTAACTCATCAATTCAGTACCTGCACAAAAGGCACGGACTGATATGTGCTATTATCTTGGAAAGAATAAAATAATTCTGAAATACTAATAATTACAAGAACTAATAAAAGCGCCTACTTGCCCCAAAGGGATACTAGGCGCAAGAGGAGGGAAGAAAAAAACAGAAGGCTAGATGTTGGTGAAAAGGTGTGTTTAGAAGCTTTTTTGAAATGATATGATAATTAGCTTCTTGATGGCTGCAGGGGGCAAGGATTGCGTGAAGCTATACTTTACTCTCGTTCTTCTTGATGTTGGTCTTTTAGACAGTGCTGTCCCAACTCATAGGTAGAGAGGTGTTATCGCAGTTCTCCAGGGGTTTTCCTGATGAACCTGGTAGTCTAATCCCACCACCAACACCCTTTTGGGAGGATTCAGAGAATTCCACGGAATCACTTTGCTACCCAATCCGTGACACTGCAGTCACAGTTCCCTATCGATCATCATTGGATCATACAATGGTATGAGCAATGGTCATCCTCTACTTTGACCTAAAGCAGTTTGTGGACAGCCCATCTAGCAAGCCCATAGGCTGTTACCTTGATAGGAAAGCATGGGTCAAACCTCAACAGACTCAGAACTGGCGTTGGTCTCACAAAGAACTTCCTTCACAAGATCGGAGTAGAACTCACCAAACTGCGATTGTGGAGAGTCACAAAACCTTAGCCACATCATAGATTACTGTGAGGTCTGACAGTCCCCAAGAGGAATTCCAGCCTAATCACCTGGATTTGAACCCATCCAGCTGGTTAAAGACGATCTTCCACTGTGAATTTTGGACTTGCACGAACAACGAAGGGGTGTTCCAGACCAGTTACTTTAAGCTGACGTGGTGCTTCCACCGGTTTGGCGTAATGGAAAGCACACACCCTGTCTTGGATGGATTTGCACGTGAGGTTGTTTCCTCGTAGTAATTAGGATTTCATCCAAAACTTGGAGAGTCTCTCTTCAACAGTGTGAATCGCATCTTTATGCGAATTCCAAGATCATCTGCAGAGATTAAAACGACAGGTTCCTGCACTCCAGGTTGGTCGTTTGTATATATGTTTAACAGGAGAGTTGCGATGCACACTCCCCTTGTGGTAGTCCCATTTCTTGGAGCCTACTCATCAGCTCTTCTTCGCTCCTGGCTGACCAAAGAACATCCTGTTTTCAAGTGACCAACACCATTGGTGGCGTAGTCTTCAAGAAGACTATAGTGGCAAATGCTTGTAATGAGAACTTTGTGAAGTTTGTCAATTTTATTTATAATACGGTATTGTATGTATTGGTTTACAGATAAAGATTGATAGCGATATTGCTAAGGGGGGGTGACGGCAAAAGGTAATTCTGGGCAAAATGTGCATAAAATATTGTGAATAACTACTGAAACACACTATAATAGTGCCAGAATGGATCATCAGAATTCTGTACTCAAATAAGTGGTTTAAAACTATATAAAGTGGGTAGGATTCTTTATCTTTCAAGAATCTAGGAGCAATTTCCCCAAAACCCCAAGGAAGGGTCCACTCTATGATTTGTTTGTCCGGGTGGTTTTAAAGATCGTTAGGGATTAGACCTATGAATTTCAATTGCAATAGATTAACACTTGATTGAAAACTGGCCACCATTAAAAAAACCTAGTGCTGAAATGTTGGGGGTAACAATAGCGTTTATTTAGGATATATGCAAATACGGTTTATTAAAATTAGATGGCCATGAAATTCATTTTGATTTGTTTTTATTACAAAGAAGCCCGGAGAAACTTGCGAGCACAGAAACTAAATAAAGACGAAAATAACGGTCCTCGAACCTGGAGCCTCCCCGCCTTCAGGTGGCAGAATACACTGGGCCACAAAGACTGTGTTAATGTGGATACCATCGAACGAGCCCCAATGCTTTCAGTCCCTTTATTTGCAGATTCAACGGCCTTAATTATCTGTATATATATTTTATATTATAGAATGGGAGGGCTTAAATGCACAATTCGAGCATAATCTAAGACGAGGCGAAACTCAATTCAATGCCCGCGAGGATTGTTTTTTAACAAACACCTCATTTTAAGCAGTTTTTGAGTCCTAAAATATTTCAACAAGTCTGGATTCTAACCCACGAACTAGTTATGGCACAATTTTCAATGGCGGCCATTTTGTTTACGCAAATTACTTGCTTAAGTTGTCACCGTGGAAGTCCTTGCATACCTACATGTTTATAGTTATATTTGAGCAATAGTGGTAATTATAAACTTGATAAGTGTAAAGTTCCATCCATGATACCTTGAAATGTGCAGTCAAATTATTTTCAAAATTTACCGAAAATGACGGGCTATTTGGGATTTATGCAATAGGTTTAATTAAGAATCAGTATTTTGACTTCTGGGGTTGGCCATTATCAAAATCTCATGTTAACATTTTTTACCAAATTATCCTTCTACAAGACATGGTATGGATGAAACCAGTTATGGAGCAACTTTAATGGCGTCCATTTTGTTTATGCAAATTAGCAGGCTTAAGCGTACTACGTTGGAAAGTCTATCATGCAGAAAATATTTAAGTTTAAGTGTTTTAACAAGTTGGTAGTACGCTCGTTTTGCCACTCTATAAATGTACCATATGCCAAATCTCCCTCAGTGCCAAAAGCACTATAAAATCGTTCTTCACATTTCCAAATAAAACGAAATTTAGGTCCATTAAAAATAAATACATTTTTCATACTTTTTAGATTTATTGTGGGCAATCTTCATCCTCCCCCTGTTCTCTAATGTTAGACCCCAGGGTCCGGGGTACGTTCAGCTCGGTGCGCCTTGTGGTAAATTGAGCTGACATTATGCAGGAGCTTGGACAGGTTGCCTCTTGACTGAACGGCGCACTGTTCAAAAACTTGCAATGATTCCGATAAATGGAAATTAGATTGGGATTACACTGCAAAACAGTTCGGAACTCGCGATTACATTTAATTTTGATTTATATCGGAACAAGCGGCAGTTCGAAGAAGTATTTGAGCTACAGAATGTATTTCATGAGCATGTATTTGTTTCCATTGCGATTCAATATTTTCATTTCATATTAAAATGCCCGCGTTTTATGGCAATGAATGACATTATTCCTGGCATTTACAAATATCAAATAAGCTTTCACTATCTAGGCGATTTTATGACTAACTGAATCAACAAACTTTCTGTAATTTCTTGTGATTCAGTTGAATTAATTTTTTAAACATTTTCCTTTTGTTTTGATGTTTTTCTGGGATTTACTTGAAATCTCGTCCTTGGTTATATTGATATCTCGTAACCAAAAGTGCGACTACCCGTGCGTGTGTGTGCTACTTGTATAGCTTGCCCTTCACGACAATGGAAGAGATTGGACTGCAATGTAGCTATATAAAATGGCGATATACTACCGATTTGACGGGCGATACTTCATTGGATAGCCTGGTTGTATATGGTGTGACACATGCGTTAAGTCCCCGTCTATAGTCCCCGCGGAGCCGTGACATTTTTTGTACCTCCCGGCTTAAGTCCCATATATCATCAATGATGGTCCTTGCAGGGCTGGGCACCTACGTCATTCCGCTGCCAAGTCCCGGGCTAACATCCCGGCATGCGGGGCGTTTCTTTTTGTAATGCCCTGCCTTTGTGCCGTCATAATACCCCGCTATGTTACCGGGACCCCCAGGGTCGGGATTGAACTTGACAATTGCATATGAAAGTTCAAGATTTGTACGATATATAGAAGACATATTTGATTGGTCCTTTATGAAGTAATAGTCAATCAGAGATAGAGTATATAGAAGCTTACAGGGGCATATATTGGCAACTTTGTTTGTTTCCCTTTTTTGTGTTGAGCAAAATGCCTTACTTTTGATCGTCAACTTTTACACTGCAATCCGCATCTTTTAGGTAATATCAAATCAGTATATGTACTTGGTTTTTGTGCACAAAATATGCCTGCCACCCCAATATCGGAATAACTGATTAATTCCATATACTGTGCATCCTTTTTATGGCAAAGTATGCAGATCTTACAGGCAAATTCTAACCCTTTTTCACACAACAGGTAATCAACAGACACAACCAGTGGACAACTTTATCCCTATGTGTCTTTCCTGCCTTAAGGTGGCTGTTAAGTCAGGAATTCAAAGGAACTGTTTCTTGCCGTATTTTCTTAATTGTTGTTCCAACAATATAAAATTATACATAGTGAGAGGAAATGAATCTCAGGAATCCAAATATGATAATATTTCCCCCAAAAATCTTCATTTTTGAAAATCATAAAAAATGGAGATTTTCTCACTCATTTTTTTTGTTCCCTATAAAAAATTAGAAGTTATAAACTTTGCCTTGTTCGGATTTGTATTACAGAGTCATAGTTCTAGGTCGGTATTTCCCCTTTTTTCAAATTCTGCACTATTTATCAAATTAATTTGCCAAAAAGCCAAAAACCGCGTGTTTCAATTTGGAACACCCGCCAATATTGTTCAAAGGTTGACATAATCACGATTTTTAACCAAAATGAAAAACGAAAAATACTGACCCTAGATTTTGATATGCTCCATAACGATGCCTTTCATTTCTTTACCTGTTGCTGATATGGATTTCGAGTAACTGAACCGAAAACAGATTATCGCCGAAAGTGAAAACAGAGAAAATCGCCATTTTGTCCAAATATTGTCCCAGTTCGCTACAAATATCGCCTTACTCCAAACAAGCGTTTCAATCTCTTATTCTTCACATGTGCTTCTGCACCAGTCAATTGCTTCATCTGGATACTTATGATCAAAAATTCACAATTTATGAGGCTCAAATCGTGAATTTAAATCCCATTCTGTTTCAAAAGCAACTCACGTGGGCACTCATTTTACAATTGCATACATTACCATGGTGTGCGTCATATCGACTCGATGCATCAAGGCGTTTCTGATGCCATCATTACATCGCGCGCGCCTAATAGCACAGGCTACGTATTGCGTAATACGCAAATTTACCCGTCCTTTTGCAGTTCAGCCCATGTGATTGTTCTGTGTCAAAAATGCGTAACATAGTAAAGTAAAATGAACAAAATATAGGAAAAAATAATATATATAGATTCTGTTAAAATATATGTGGAAAGAAACCATGTTAATGCCGTTAAACATGAAAAAAACTAAAACTGGCCATTTGACTAAATTCCTGATTCACATTGACCTAATGCTATCACCAATGATCTAATTGTATTCTTGACCCCTGCACCATTTGTATAGGCCATAAGATGAAGTAATTATAAGCCTTAAAATCTTGAGTTATGTACAAACAACGTTAAAATGGCGGCCAGGGGGAAGGGATTGCAATAGGCACACGTCCTCTAAAAATTAGCTTTGGGGACCGGAAATCGTTCCTGTGTGGTTGGATTTTGACTCGCTCCATTGCCTTCCTCTCCTCTGGTTTCTTTTAATCTTCCAAGAGAAACACTATTCATTGCTTTACTCAAAAGACATGCCCTTCGTCATGTTTGTAGGAAGCACGTTTTTGAGAATAGAACCATCTAACCTACAAGAAACGTATGGAGGAACCCTCCTAAGCTTTAAGTAGCTGACAAACCCGATGTTAAACATACATTTCTAACCTGTATGAAAGGCCACCGCTCAAGTAATTTTATTATCATTTTAATTGAAATCTCTCTTCCTTTGCATTTTGGTGTTAGAAGCAAAAATATTGTTCATAATGGTCCATATGAATATCTAATTATAATGAATTTCAGCCAAGTTGGGGTGTTTAGAGGGGCGACTTTAAGATATTGAAATTTTGTTCTCGGGCATTCCACGCAACAAGTCTTCTAAAAACAGGGCCCCATTTTCCTCCTCTAACGGGCCCAGGCCGAACTCTCGGTGGCCCTAATATTAATGTGAGTTAGTAATGCAACGATGGTGCAGGGTCTAAATGAACATGACAAATAAAGTATTTTCTTACAGGCGAGTAAAACAATGACCTGATTATGTTTCGCCCCGAATATGCATTCTTTAAGTAACATCTCACATGGTGTTGCTGTTAGCAGAAGCGTAATTTTGCTGCAAGATTATTCTCATCGGTAGATATACAACCGCGCTCAGTCATTTGAATCCAAGTATTCGTTTTGCGACTGGTCCACGGATTCCGCATTAAAATGAACCGTGTTCAAGCCCGCCCCACCAGTTAAGTTAACCCCACAAAAGTCTAACCATTGATGCCCTCTATACTTAACTGTGCCCTATCACTGCATACAAACAAACATTTTGAAAAAAAGAAACATTTAGCAATTTAAAGAACATCCCCATCTCCATTCCACACAAACCACATCTCCCCCTTATCCACATCCCCAAATCCCCCTCCCAAACCCATCTCCCCTTCCCCCCCCCCCCGCCTCCCAACAACACCCATCCCCCTTCCCCAACACCCTTCCCCCCTTCTCACACCCCTCTCTCCTTCCCACCCCAACAAATCTCCCCTAACAACACCCTCTCCCTTCCCCAACACCCCACATCCCCTTCCCACACCCATGTCCCCCTTCCCAACACCCATGTCCCCCCCTTCCCAACACTATCTCCCCTTTCGCCAACAACACCCATGTCCCCCTTCCCAACACCCCTCTCCGCTTCCCCACACCCCTCTCGCTAACGCCTTTCCAACACACCCTTCTTTCTTTTTCTTCGCCTTCCCCAGCACACTCTTCCGCCTTCCCACAACCCCCCCCCAAATTATCCCCTTCCCAACACCCCAACATCCTACCTACTCAACATATCTCCCCTTCCCACACCCCATCCCCTTCCCAACACCGGCCCTCTCTTAGGAAGCACGTGTGGTCGCCGTGGGAAACCGCAGACTATGATCAGTAGGTCTTGCCAACGTGTTGTGTCCCCTGGGCAAGACACTTTATCCAATTCGCTTGCCTCACTCTTCACTTTACCCAGGTGTTAATGGGAAGCTGTTAGGGGTAATCATACGGTGCCGTTGTAATTGGCTGCCGAATTGTTTTTTTTTCAATATGAGCAAAATGTGCATTAATCCTCTTAGTGACATCGGAATCATGAAGCGCTTTGCGACTTAATTGTAGAAAGCGCTATATAATGCGTGCTTTATTTATTTATTTCCCAACACACACATCCCCCTATCCCAACACCCACATCCCCCTTCCCAACACCCCTCTCCCCTTCCCACACCCCTCTTCTCCTCCTGCCCACACTCCTCTTCCCTTCCCAACACTCTATCCCCTTCCCATCACCACTCTTCCCCTTCCAAAAACCCCCTCACCTTTCCCAACACCCTATCTTCTCCTTCCCAACATCCCACACCCCTCTTCCCTTTCCAACACCTCTCTTCCCCTTCCCAACCTTCATGTCCCCTTCCCAACACCCATTTCACCCCCCCTTCCCAACACCCCTCTTCCCCTTCCCAACCCCCCACCCCTTGTCCCCTTCCCAACACCCTCTCCTCTTCCCAACACCGCATTTTCCCTTTCCAACCCCATATATCCTTCCCACATCACCATATCCCGCCAACCAAGCATTATTTCTCTTCCCACGACCCATCTCCCCTTCCCACACCCACTCTCCCATCTCCCCCTTCTTTTGCCCAACACCATCACCTCCCCTTCCACCCCCATCCCCCTCCCAACACCCACATGCCCTTCAAAACACCCTCACTCCCCTTCCCCACCACCGATTTCCCCTTCCCAACACCCAACCCCCATCCTCCCCTTCCCAATCCCCATCCCCCCTTCCCAACGCCACTCCCCTCATCACCCTCATCCCCTTCCCAACACCGATTCCCCCTTCCAACACCCAACACGCCATCTTCCCCCTTCCCAACAACCATATTCCCCCTTCCACACCCACATTCCCCTTTTCCCAACACCCATATTCCCCTTCCACACCCATCGTCCCCTTACCCACACCCATCTTCTTCCCTTTCCCCACCCCATCTTCCCTTCCCAGCCCCCATCTTCCCCTTCCTCCCAAACCAACCAATCTCCCTCCCCCTTCCCCATACCTTCTCCCCTTCTCAACACCCGTTTCCCCTTCTCAAAACCCCATCTACCCCCCTGCCCCAAAACCCCGTCTCCTCCTTCCCAAACATCCTATCTCCCTCCTTCCCAACACCCCATCGCCCCCTTCCCAGCACCCCATCCCCTTCCCCTTCCATGGCACATCAGGTCAACGATAGAATAGGTTTAATTTGGATATCCTCTGTTAGAGGAAAATTATTAGCTATATTTTGGTACCTACATCATGCCAATTGGTCAATGAAAAGTGGAGAGAATGGCTTGTTATGCGAGCTACCCCTACCCCCTTATATGGTTGCAGTTGCCCTTTCGTAGGCCGCATTCCACGATGCTCTCCTCAATATCATTACAACACCATATATGGTACCAATTTCCCGCTTTGTGAACATCAAAATTTCTTAACTAGACACTAGAGCTTTTAATATGTAACTTAAAAAAATATACCTTTTGGGTGCCTTGGGACCCACACCCGGCCACTATACGTTAAGGATGGAACAACATTAGTCCATTCTGGACAGGATAAGGGCCCGAACAGCATTATTACATGGATTAAAAGGTCAGAAACCTCAAATATCAAAATATCAGTAGGCCAATGACAAATAACTGTGAATTCATTTGAAGACCGCATCAACAGAACAGAATTTAGCACAGGCATACAATATACTCCATGAGAAACTTAAGACAGTTGAATCAGTCAGCAATGGGTCCCCTGCCACTGTACCCCTGGGAAATGGCAATCAAAATATTCACAGTATGAGGGGGATTTTTGACCCGCCCAAAAAATGGAATGAAAGAAGGAACATCTAAATTTGTTGGTATTCCTCAATACCCCTATGCAGTCAAAATGTCATACCTGACTTTTATACAGTTGCAGAGATAATACACTAAATGGTACTTCATTTTGTCATCAAATCAAGGGACCAATTTTTGTTCATGGTAAAACTTTGATGTGGCTGGTGTACTATAACTGAATTGCATATGATTTTTTCTTCTTTATGCAAACCTCACCCAGAAATCATAAAAAGCTATATCTGAGCAGAGCGTCGAGCAATCAAGATGTATGGTGAAGCTCCCTTGTTTTAAAGCATGGTTAGTCCATACAAATAACTACCAGATAACCTTAATAAAGTAAATAGTTTTTCATAATTCTTAAGTTTAACCAGCATTCAATATTTTTTTTCTCCTCAGGGTAATTGGTATTATATAACTTCAGAACACAATATGAATATCATTTGTTAACTAACTACATGGTTTGCCTTAGGTGTTTTTATTTCCTATAAAGCTGTCAATTAGGCGACAGCCATCTAGCAAAGTTGTAGAGGATTCACGATCAGCACTCTTCCTGCAATTAGCTATCATTATCTGCCATGGGAGATAACCTCATCTCAAATCTTATTGGCATACTTACCTTTTTGGTATATGTGTTCAAAGTTGAATTCCTATCTGAAAAAAAAAGCAAAATATTGATTTATATTTGAATTGGCATTGAAGAAACTGTACTATAGTTGGCCCCAACCAGAAGGAATGATGTTAGCTTCACACAGTGTAAAACACGCACATGTGCGGGATGAAGTCACAAGCTGTAATTGCAGCATCTTAAATCTGGAATGTATGTGAAATAGCTGCACGAACGTGATGACATTTTTTTAAAAAAAAAAAACTTTCGTACTCTGGTCCTGGACAAAGTATAGCTGAATTTAAGTTCAACTCAAATGCTACAATATGCAAATATAAGCCTATTCAAAATATGACTGACTCTCAACAACATCATCGAAGCTTATTGTCCCGTGTCTATAAATCTTCAAATGATAAACACATAAGATATACCTGGGACACTATTTCCTTTCTTACGGTGTTTTAATTGTGAATGACATGTGTCTTAATTTAAGTAACCACTTACCACTGGTAAAGATAATTTTCAGCTCTATATTTTAGCCCTTCAACACTGTTTTATAATTTATTGCAGACCTTCCAACATATGCCTCTAGCAAAGACGAGTACAGACGTCCTGGCTGCTTCATTGAATTCAGGCAAGGTCCTTGTCTTTGCATGGTTGCTCCAACAGTGGCAGACCAAGGGATGTTTCATTGTCTGTTTTGGTGCTGTTCCCAACCAGTCTCCCTGCATCTGCGTTCCAGGTAAGCACCATTTTTTGCACGAAACATTAAATTGGTCAATTCCGGTTCTCAATCTGTTGAGACATCATTCAGCCCATAAGCAGTCAGCTCCAGGTGGAAGATACTCACCGGGTTCAATACCAATAGGTGTTACTTGGTTGATAGCAAGTCTTTCTTTCCTCAAGTCCATTTTCTTAAACTCCTTAGAGAGACTACTTGAAGGGGTTGGACTTTGCCTAAGAAACACTCTCTGGATTTAAGGCGAATAACAGCAGGTCTCTGCCTGGAAATCAGACACATGGCAGCTATGTTCTTGCATGCTCGCTATACTTTGATGGATGTCTGGTGGAACAATTCCTGCTAGGATGTTTAAGTTCTCTGTTGGAGTTGGACAAAGACATCCTGCTGTGATAAGCAGCCAAGCAGCAATTTAAGCTGTGTCAAGCTTCTTGGCAGGGCAGGCATACTCTGCACATGAGTAGCACAGAGCCAGTGCCGTCAAACTTAGTGTAAGTGGGCGCGCACCCCATCTTGTGCCAGTGAGTTTGTTCAAGATGTTATACATACTTTACTCTTCATCTGCTTAATGTGGGTCTTATATAAAGAAAGAGTGCAGTCCAAGGTTACTCCTACAATGCAAGTATGCAAGGAAACTGCAATGCACCAGGGATATTCCAGACCAGGTTTCATTAAGCTGATGTTAGGCTTCACGGTTAGGTAGATGGAAAACACACACCTGTGTCTTTGATGGATCTGCACATAAAGGTCGTTTTCCACATAATAAGGAGTGAGTTCGTCTAAAGCTTTGGAGAGTCTCTCAATGCCTGTGAAGTCTTCATCTTGTGCACCGATTCCAAGATTGTCTGCATAGATAAAACATCAAGTTCCTGCACTCCTTGGTTGTCATTGGTATAGTGTTGAACACGAAAAGTGCGCGCATGCTCCCTTGGGGCAGTCCTTTCTTGAGCATACGCCATCAGCTCTTCTTCGATCGTAGCTTTACAAAGAACATCCTGTTCGCAGGAAATCATTTGATAAGCTCAGTCAAGTGGATGTCCTTGGTGAATTCCAAGATCTTATAGAGTAGGCATCT